>JAKOOJ010000044.1:1762500-1847500 GCA_022577455.1 Arizona elegans
CCTCGGGGTGTGCGTGGGGGGTTTAAGTACTTCTGTTTGTGCGTGTGTGTCTTTCTTTCTTCCTCCTTCCCTCTCTCCCTCTCTCTCTCTCTGGAGGCTGGGGAGGCCAAAAACGGGCCCGTTTTCGGCCTTCAGAGCCCTCCACACCAGTGGTGAGTTGCCCCCGGTTCAAACCAGTTCGCAAGAACCGGTAGTAAAACTGGCGAGAGGCCCCACCCACTGCCCCGGATGTCATCATCAGCAATCAGCGCATTACTACCGTTGTGAACCGGTAGTAAAGATAAGTAGAACCCACCCCTGCCCCACACGTCCCGTTTTTGCCTCCCGGCCTCCAAAAGGGGCAGGCGGGTAGGTGGGGCGATGTGGGCGGGACAGCCTCGTGGTTAATGACTTCGGGGAGCCGTTGTTTTTGAGGACCCCTGAACCTACACCGTTGTTAGGTGCGCGAGTCTCTTTCCAAAACTCACTTGGTAATCTTCCTCCTCGGTCAGAAGGTTGTTCAGTGCTTCGTTGACCCCTTTGTTGTTGTGATTCTGGACTGAGCGCAAATAAGGTTTCACGAGAGGTAGTTGATTGACCTACGGAAGAAAGCAAACATTTAAGGCCAAAGAAGAAGAAGAAAGAAGACATTTTATTTATTAATCAGTGGAACGAACTTGCCTCCAGAAGTTATAAACGCTCCAACATTGGAAGTTTTTAAGAAGAGATCGGATAACCCTTTGTCTGAAGTGTTTCCTGCCAAGCAGGGGGTTGGACTAGAAGACCTCCAAGGTCCCTTCCCAGTCTGCTATCCTATCCTATCCTATCCTATCCTATCCTATCCTATCCTTCCATCCATCCATCCATCTATCTATTTATCTATCATCTATCTATCTATCTATCTATCTATCTATCTATCTATCTATATATCTATCTATCTACCTACTTACCTACCTACCTTCAATTTATCTATCATCTATCATTCCTCTTTATCTCTATCCTATCCTATCCTATCCTATCCTATCCTATCCTATCCTATCCTATCCTATCCTTCCTTCCATCCATCCATCCATCCATCCATCTATCTATCTATCTACCTACTTACCTACCTACCTACCTTCAATTTATCTATCATCTATCATCCCTCTCTATCTCTATCTCTATCTCTATCTCTATCTCTATCTCTATCCTATCCTATCCTATCCTATCCTAATTTATTTGGAAAACTAATATAGCCGCCTATTCGCTTGCAGAGACTCTAGGCGGCTCACAGAAAATTAAAAACACGATGAACATGATAAACATAAAGAATAAATATAAAATAATAACCCCACCCGCTCTACCCTCTCAGCAGCATCACACACTCATATCGGTCATTTAATGGGCTCCATCCCACTCTGGGTTCCCCAGGCTTGCTGGCAAAATCACGTCTTCAGGGCAGTGGTGAAATCCAATTTTTTTTTACTACTGGCTCTGTGGGCGTGGCATGGCTTGGTGGGTGTGGCGTGGGCGTGGCGGGCGTGGGCGGGGAAGGGTACTGCAAAATCTCCATCCCCATATCACTCCAGGGGAAGGATATTGCAAAATCTCCATTCCCACCCCACTCCAGGGGGAAGGATACTGCAAAATCTCCATTCCCTCCCCACTCCTCCGTGCTGTGCGAGGAAAGACTTGGCACAGAGTCTCTGAGATTCACGGACAGATCTTCACACTCCTGAACCGAACGACTGAACGAACGAATTGTTCCCTGCAAAAGCCCACTCCCCTTTCGCTCCTCTCTTATTTCCTATGGGAGGGGCCATTCATCGTCCACCTGTGGCCTTACTCCCAAGTCGACCCTGATTACCTAGCTGTTTCTTTTCTTCTGGCAGCTCTGTGCATATGCACAACTGGGAACAGGCTCCAGCTGTTCCTCTGCCTCACTGCTGTCTAGCTCCGGAGGCAGCTGATAACTGCCAGATGGCCTTTGCCCCCTCTCTGCCTCTGACGCAGAGCTATCGTCCGAGCCTTCCCCAGCCTCCAGGACTAGCCCATGTTCCTCCCCAACCTCCTCACTGTCTGCCTCTGCTGCTAGCTCTGCTGGTGGGCCACAACACAGGGCTCCCCAACCTTTGGGCCACCGACAAGTTGGGAAAGAGGAAGCACAGCTGGAGGTGAGCGGCAGGCGAGCAAAACCAAAACCATCCCCACTCCGTTTCCTCCAGTCTGTGGAAAAAATTAGTCTTCCACGAAACCGGTCCCTGGTGCCAAAGAGGTTTGGGACAGGCTGCCTTAAGACTATTCCACCTGAACTGAGTTATTGGCCAATTCTTTCCAGAAGAAGTGGGTCTTTTCAGTCACCTTGGCGAAAAAGCTGACAGTCCTGGTGTGATCCAGCCGTGGAGATAATACGAGGAGGAGATCGTTGATCAGAAGCGGTTTGTAATCCAAATAAAATTGCAGGGCTCTGTAATACAACTCCACGTTGGCAACCTGGAGGGTTAAAGAATGAGTGGAAAGGAAAAACCGTTAAGCCTCTTAAAATGGGGCATTCAGTTTAACAACGTTGGAAGAACTCATTTCCAAGACTCAACCACATGAGGAACAGACAGGGGTGAGAGGAAGACAAATAGCTGAGAGAGAGCGGGAGAGCATAGCAATTAAAGGGTTGAAGCGGGGAAGAGACGATGGATAGATGATTTCTCTTTTTCGTTGTTCTGATTTGCCTTTCTTTTTCTCTCTGTTTTCTTTTTCTAGGTAGGTGACATGACTACAAGTTAGGTAGGATAGAAAGAAAACCTTTTTTAAATAAAGAGTGATATGATTAAAAACTAGAATAGGAGACAGAAATAAGAGTGTGGGAATATTAGTGTATACACTTTTATATAATGAAATAAAAGCAACAAGAAGAGAAAATATGGAATACTTGAATAATGATAGACCAACTTAATATAAATGTATATTATTATTAGAAATATATAAGTTGATTGAATGTAATAACTATGATTAATTTTATTAGTTCTATTTGTATTAGAATGCATGATACTCAGGTGCCAAGCACATTGATGTTTGTAAAAAAAATAAAAATAAAAAAAAACTTGAAAAAAACCAAACATAGCCATTCACCTTTGCGATGATGTCCTTGAACTGTACTTCCTTCCACGCATCCGTGGGATGGTTCATCATGGTAATTATTGCGTTGTCGTATTCTTCGTATTTATCGTAGAGGAAGACAAGCTCTCCCCAGAGATGGGCGTGTTCTGCTGCTCGAAGGACCTTGAAAAAACAGGGTTTGGAAGTCAAAGAGTGAAAAGGATGTCTTATTTTCGGGGAAACACCATATCTACTCCAGTGGTAAAATACTCATTTTTTTACTACCGGTTCTGTGGGCATAGCTTGGTGGGCGTGGCAGAGGAAGGATACTGCAAAGTCTCCATTCCCACCCCACTCCTGAGGAAAGGATATTGCAAAATCTCCATTCCCACCCTACTCTGGGACCAGCCAGAGGTGGTATTTGCCATTTCTCCGAACTACTCAAAATTTCCTCTACATGTTCTTCGAACTGCTCAAAATTTACGCTACCGGTTCTCCAGAACCCGTCACAACCTGCTGGATTTCACCCCTGATCTACTCGCATTTCCCTGCTTTCGAACTGCTAGGTTGCCAAGGAACTGAGGGAAGGATGGGAGTTTTAAATATTTTAGTTGAAGAAGCTGGCTGGAAAAACAGAACAATATCAGTATTTACTTGATTTACTTCCAGAAGCTCAAATACCTTTGGAATATTGACTCTGGACCAGAAGAGTTCCAGATGTTCTCTCATCTTCTGGGGTTTATATTTGGAATATAAAATAGCAAGTTCGGTAAACATTCCCATGTGGGCCCGTTCCAGACCAAGAGCGGCTTCCAAGAGACCGATCAGTTCCTCAAAGTATCCGCGGCCCTGCGGAGTCAAGAACATAACAGGTTTAAAACAGCTTGGATGGATCACATTCGCAGATGAACAAGATCAGAAGATAATCCACTGTACGTCCATTCCGTTATATGAATATGTAAGAAACTGGACCATTCGAACAGTCAGTCAACCAGAGAAGGGGTCTCCAACCTTGGCAACTTTAAAACTTGTGGACTTCAACTCCCGGAGTTCCTCAGCCAGCAAAACTGAACCAGAGAACCAATCAGCTGCTCAGAATTTAAACCAATGGAGAAATGTAAAATTTGTTACTACCGGTTCTGTGGGCATGGCTTGATGGGTGGGGGGGTGGGGTGTAATGTGATTGAGTGGGCGTGGCCAACTTTTTTTTTTAAAAAAACAAACATTTAAAATCATTTTTTTCGGCCGAAGAGGTTGTAAAAAATGCTTTTAAAAACCTCTGATGATCGCGCAGCTCAGCTGGGCATGGAGGGGAGGGCAGGGATTTTTGCTACCGGTTCTCTGAACCACTGATGGTGGCCCTTTAGTTCACTGTTAAGTGCAATTATAGCTCTGGGATAAAAACTATTCAGAAAACGTGTGGTCCGAGTTTTAATTGTTCTGTATCTTCTGCCAGAAGGCAACAGTCCAAAAGGATTGTAAGCAGGATGGGAAGAGTCTCGGAGAATGTTATGCAACTTCCTTATGAACTTTAGCAGTTCAGTGGGAGGAAGCGCGGCAGAGGTATCTTTAGTAACTTTTACACCGTCGTCAAAGTGAAAGGCATCCTACCTGGTAGTAGCTTATCAGTTCTTCGAGTTCATCCGCGTGGATGACGATGTGCAAGCCGCATATCTGCGCAAGACGGAACTCCTTTCCATTCACGCAGGCGAAACACACCTGCAACCAAAAGACATTCTTAGTAAAAGTGAACAGTCGAACAGTCGAATCAGTTATTATAGTTTGTTGCGCAGTCATACAGATGTTCAGGCTGGAATTGGCATTTTGGTCCTCCTACTGAGTCCTTCCCATGGACCTGGGATAGGCAGAGGTTGTTGTGTGATGGTGTTAAGAGGCATCGTCTCAAAATGAAATTGACCGATGGTGATTTTGTCAATGCCGATGGGTATTTAAGTGATACTTTGGGGTCGCACCCCAAGTGTCTACCACTATTGGTAGTGAGATATATTTGAATATCAGTAGCTCGGGTTGGTTAGTTAGGCTGTTGGGTTTGAGCTCCGAGCTCGGCAATTTGGTTGCAAACGTTTTCATCACCGTTCGAGGAGACATCGTCAGTCCGCTTTGAGTTGTGTGTGTTTGTCAAAACACTGACCTTTAAGTACCTTTGTGTGATGCAAATTGGCACTGGTGTTGTTTGCTCAGACCAACGCTAATTTGCATCACACAAGGGCACTTAAAGGCCTGTGTTCTGACCGACGAACCCAACTCAAAGCACGCTGACGATGTCGCCTCAAAACGGTGATGAAATGTTTGCAACCAAACGGCCAAGCTCGGAGCTCAAACCAAGAGCCTAACTATTGGTATTATCTTTGCTTTAGTGTTTATTATACAATTATGATAAGTTCCCCCAAATTGCAAATCTCCATCTCACGGACTTTGGCTGTATCATGCAGGGGAATTCACTGGAGAAAGCAATTATGATAAGAAGAGTTAGCGATAAAAGGAAACGAAGCTGCCAAAGGACACAGTGGCTGGACACCATCAAAGTGGGCACCAGCCAGAGCATAGGACAACTCAAAGAATTAGTAGTGGAAGATCTGGAAAGACTCGCCCGATAGAATCGCCAAGACTCGGACACGACTGAATGGATATAACATCACTGCAGGCACTCCTCCATTTACGACCAGAATTGAGCCCAAACTTTATGTTGCGAAGTGAGAAATTTGTTAAGTAAGTGGGTTCGGTCCCCATTTTACAACTTTTCTTGCCATGTTGTTAAGTGAATCAATGCAGTGGTTAAATCAGGAAGATGGCTGTTCGGTGAATCTGGCTTCCCCATTGACTTTGCTTGTCAAGAAGGTCGCCGAAGAGGATCTCGGGATGCCGCAACCGTCATAAGTACATGCCAAGTTGCCAAGCATCCGGATGTAAATCACGTGACTATGGGGATGCTGCAACAGACGTAAGTGTGAAAAACACTTACGTCACATTAAGTCACGTTTTTCAGTGCCGCTGTAACTTCAAACAGCCAACTGTTGTAAGTCAAGGACGTGTACTGTATTTGCATATCGACTGCCGCGAAAAGGAATCGTAAAAATCAGGTGTGGTCACGTGATGACCCGTTTAACGAACGGCACGACTTGACTCCAGGCTCAATGACAGTCTTAAGTCAAGGACTACCTGCGTCTTTCCCCCACTTGAACAATGCCAAGCAAGTCACCTCCTTCCACGTCCTGGTGCTGTTGGCTTTGCGAGCGCTATCGACAGCTACTTGGTACTCCCCTAGGTGCACCAAGGTGGAGGCCAGGCGCGCAAAATTGGACACGTTATTGTAGAGTAGTTTGGCCGCATCGTACATTCCTTCCTCGTAGCAGCGGTCACCGACCTGAAAGGAGACAAAAGGCCAAAACCAACCAATGACAAAGGAACAGAACGTTGAGTGCCAGCATCGGAGTGCTAAGTAACGGACCATGAATTAGAGTTAAGTTTTTGCTGTTCTTCTTAGGGTTTGCCCAACCTAGTTACAAAGGTCTGCTCATTTGGCCATGAACTACCGATGCATTATAGCAATAGCAACAAGACTTATATTACCTCTTCACAGTGCTTTTACAGCCCTCTCTAAGCGGTTTACAGAGTCAGCCTCTTGCCCCCAACAATCTGGGTCCTCATTTTACCCACCTCGGAAGGATGAAAGGCTGAGTCAACCTTGACCCAGTCAGGATCAAACTCCTGGCTGTGGGCAGAATTAGTCTGCAATACTGCATTCTAACTACTGTGCACCATGGATGGATGGATGGATGGATGGATGGATGGAAGGAAGGAAGGAAGGAAGGGAGGGAGGGAGGAAGAGCAATAGCACTTAGACTTATATACCGCTTCACAGTGCTTTTACAGCCCTCTCTAAGCGGTTTACAGAGTCAGCCTCTTGCCTTCAACAATCTGGGTCCTCATTTTACCAACCTCGGAAGGATGGAAGGCTGAGTCAACCTTAAGTCTGGTGAGATTCGAACTGCCAAACTGAAGGCAGCCGGCAGTCAGCAGAATTAGCCTGCAGTACCGCACTCTAACCACTGCGCCACCACGGCTCTTATGATGCAACCAAATTTTGTTCTTTTTCAGCGGGTTGCTAGGTGTTAAATGTTTTAACAATCTGTAAATCACCCGGATTCTCTTGGAATCAGGCAACCAATGCATTTAATCAATTATTATCATTATTAACCACTACATCATGTCATCTCTTACCAATGACGTTTAATGAATTGTGCTCAAAGTTTAAACCCCCAAATAAAATTTAATACGGTTAGCCGCCCAGAGTTAACCTGGGCGCAGGTTAAGAGCCGGGGTGGCGCAGTGGTTAGGGTGCAGTACTGCAGCTACTTCAGCTGACTGCTAGTTTAGCAGATCAGCGGATCAAATCTCACCGGCTCAAGGTTGACTCAGCCTTCCATCCTTCCGAGGTGGGTAAAATGAGGACCCAGATTGTTGGGGGGCAATATGCTATTTAGTATATTGTCTTTGGTGTAAGCTGCCCAGAGTCCTCGGAGAGTGGACGGCATAGAAATATGAATAATAAAAATAAAATAAAATAAAAACCTTTGGTAAGATAAGCGGCCAACTAATTGGATAAATAAAAACACATAGAAATACCTGCTGTATGTGTGCGTTGTTAGGACCGCTGACAAATTCTTCTAGCTCCGAAAGTCGGTTTGTTTTGGCTAAGGCAAAAATCAGTTCGGTCTCAACGTAAGACTCTCTGGCTTTCTTCTGAGCCATTTGCAGGAATTTGACCAGGTCCTCCCAGTTATCTTGAAGGGACACACAAAAAAAGAGAGAAGTGATTTATTTTACAATTACATATTCAGGATGTTAGGCATTTGAAGAAAAAAAAAAAACAGCAATGGAATGAATGGAAGAATGCTGTACACAGCAATGTGAGGTTTTCTGATATTGTTCTGAACCAGCCTTAGCAGAAGCAAGAAACGGACGAGTAATTTAATTTAATTTAATTAATTAAATTTACATGCCGCCCCTCTCCGAAGACTCAGGGCGGCTCAAGTAATGGATATTCTTACACGGTTTTTTAAAAAAAACAGATACCGAAGCAATTAGAATCGGTTTACAAATCAAATGCTGGTTTTTAGCTAAGAAATGGGCAAAATTTTCGGACGTTCGGGTGCAAATCAAAAAGTTGTCTCACCGTTTCTGTTGGCCGCCTGCACCACCTCCATATAGGCCGAAGGATCGTCGGCCTTTATGTAAGAATCGATCGCTTCCTTAACCAAATCTTTCTGAAGCTGGGCTCTGCCCAGCTGACTCCACACTGCCGGCTCGTTACACCTCTCGGCAAATTCGTAGGCACGGTCCAAATTGCCGATGTGTTCTATCAACACCTATGAAAAGGGCGAGATTTCAGAAACCCCCCTTAGGAAAAAGGAAGGGGGGAAGAAACAGGTCCAGGTTTTTCAAGGGAGGAGGCAGGGGGGATCTCCAAAACTGGCAAAGTTTAAGACTTGCAGACTTCAACCAGAAATCCTCAGCCAGGAAGGGAGGAGGCAGGCCAACCATCTAAACCAGATGGCCAAGTTGAAGACTTTGTGGACTTCAACTCCCAGAATTCCTCAGTCAGGAAGGGAGGAGGCAGGCCAACCATCTAAACCAAATGGACAAGTTGGCCAAGTTGAAGACTTTGTGGACTTCAATTCCCAGAATTCCTCAGCCAGGAAGGGAGGAGGCAGGCCAACGATCTAAACCGGATAGCCAAGCTGGCCAAGGTTAAGACTTTGTCGACTTCAACTCCCAGAATTCCTGGCTGAGGAATTCTGGGAGTTGAAGTCCACAAGTCTTAAACGTGGCCAACTTGGGAGATCCCGGATCTAAACCAACACTAGGAAGAAAAGGGGAAAAAAATGGGAGCTCTCTTTGAAGGTCGGCCAGCTGCTGATTTCGGACTCACCTGAATAGCGGAAGTGTTGACGTCGAACTTCCTGAAGATGGCGAAGGCTTCCTCGTAGAGCTCGTTGCTGATGGCGATGTTGGCGATATCGGGAGCATCGTAGTTATCCAGCCGGTTGATGTACTCCATCACCCGAGTGCGGTCGGCTTTGATGGCCGTCAAGATCAAGAGGTTCTGCAGATTCCTTGCGAGAGAGTTCACGAGGAAAGGGTTAAGCCAGCAGATTCCAGAAGTAGAATAAATTTACAACCATTCCATTAGTTTGGGTTTAAATTGGGCTTAGTTTGGGATTAGAGGAGGATTGGTATGGGCTAAAATTGGGATTAGATGAGGATTAGTTTGGGCTAAATTGGGATTAGAGGAGGATTAATTTGGGCTAAATTGGGATTAGTTTGGGATTAGACAAGGATTAATTTGGGCTAAAAATGGGATTAGTTTTTTAGATAGGGATAGTTTGGATTAGATTGGGCTACAGAGACGTTCTCTGAGGATGGGCTCCAGCACGAATCCAAAAGCTCAGAAAACAAAACCTTTGGTCGCGGTGACCGACCAGGATTAGATCCTGCATTCGATTAGTGACCATTCAAAGATACAACTAAACAAAGGGATTTAGGAGAGGTTTTCCACGCTTATAACCATTGCAGCATCCAAACGGTCACATGATTAAAATTTGGATGCTTGGCAACTGGCATGTATTTGTGACAGTTGTACTGTCCTGGGGTCATGTGATCACTATTTGCGACCTGATCAGCAACGTCAAGGGGGGGAACCAGATTCACGTAACAACGGTGTTACTAACTTAACTGCAGAGATTCCACTGAACGACTATGGTGAGAAAGATTGCAGAATGGGGCAAATAAATAAATAAACTTTACTGTCATTGTATGTGTATACACAGTATACACATACAACGAAGTTTACTTGACACCCAAAGACCAGGTCCCCCACACACAATCCCCAAACACACTCCCACCCACCACAATTCTCGGCTAAAAGTCTCTTAGCAACTGTCTTGCTTAGAAAAGGTAGTCAATTGTGGTCATAAATCAAGGAACACCTGTAATTTTTTTTTTAATTAACGTTTGTATTAAATGTATTTTTATCGTTCGCTGTTCACCGCCCTGAGTCCCTTAGGAATAGGGCGGTATATAAATTTAACAAATAAATAAAAAAATAAAATAAATAATAAGGTTTGAATATAAGTTACTTGGGTGCCTTGCAGACAGGGCCATACAAATGCTTTCATGAGAAGAAATTAAAGAGAGATTACCATATTTTTCGGAATATAAGACGCTCCGGAGTATAAGATGCACCTTAGCTTTTGGGGAGGAAAATAAGGGGTGGGGGGGGGAAATCTGCCTCTGCCTACCAGCATCCATGGTATTTATCTGGCTAGCGTCCTGTCAATGTTTGAAAAAGTTGAGGGCTGTTTGGAAACTGAAACAGCATTTGCTGTGTGAGCAACAAGGAAGGAGACAGCAAGGAGCCTGGGCGTGGCTTAGCTCAACTGTTCGAAAGCTGCATATTGTGCTGATCTCTGAAACTAAAACTGAAACTGAAACTCCTCTCCTCTGCTTGTGTTTTGCTTGTATTTACTACCACGTTGGAAAAACTGCTTTTGGTATTGTATATTTACTTCATGTGTTATATTATATATAAAGAGAAGTTATTGAATCCTGCTGAATCAGTCACTTGTGTGTGCTTTATGGATGGGATTGCTGCTGCCAACTCTGACACGTCCTTGCAGCAAATAGCGAACAGCCTGATTCAGCACGAGCAGCTGATCGGTGGGTGGATCGGCCTCCCGGAATACCCCCAATCAGCTGTTCCAGGCTGCAGGGATTGGCACAGACCATCGCCTCCTCCGTGCCTTTTTGGTTACATTCGGTGTATAAGACGCACCCAAATTTTCACCCTCTTTTAGGGGGGGAAAAGTGCGTCTCATACTCGGAAAAATACGGCAACTCATATAAAGATGACTTTTGGAAGGCAGAAACGGTCTTTCCTACCTGTGCTCGCTGAAGACAGAATTATCCAGGACAATCTTTTCGAGCAGCTCAATCAGTTCATTGGGGAGGTCAGCGGTCATGAACGCTTTCACTGTCACAGAAACTTCTTCGGGGTCTTGAGTTTCTGATAACGCCGTCTGGACAACCTGGTATTTTGGAAAACAATGATGCCACTGACAATCATTAAGCACAATGCTGGCCCAGTGAAGAGCAAAAAGCAGAAATACGCTTTTGATGGACACCAAAGAACCGAAAGTGGGAGTGGGAGTCAGTGATGTGGGGTGGTAGTATATCGGGGTACAAAATTCTTCAAAAGATTTGCTTAGCGGGCAAATTAGTCACAGGACTAACAAGCCGTTACTGAATTGGTTTTATTTATTTCACCAAAAGAAAAAAAAATTCTACTTAGAAGTGAGCCAAAGTTTCTTCTCCAAATAGCTCTATCAAAAAGAGAAGGAAAAGTCATGACCTGATGAAGCAGGACCTTTTGCGATTGGGCGTCCTTAGAAAATGAAAGAATGAGAAAAACAGCTATGCTAATCCAGGAAAGGGTGAACAGTCCAGTGTTTAAGGTGCTGACCTAGGAACCAGGAGACAGTGAGTTCTAGTCCCGCTTAGGCACGCAAGCCAGCAGGATGCCTTTGGGCAATCACCAAGAGATGGGGAGTTCTAGTCCCGCCTTAAGCCTGAAAGCTGGCTGGGTGACTTTGGACCAATCATCAGGAGATGGTGAATTCTAGTCCCATTTTAGGCATGAAAGCCAGCTGGGTGACTTTGGGCCAATCACCAGGAGATGGGGAGTTCTAATCCTGCCTTAGGCATGAAACATAGTAGGATGACTTTGGGTCAATCACCAGGAGATGGTAAATTCTAGTCCTGCCTTAAGCCTGAAAGCTGGTGGGTGACTTTGGACCAATCACCAGGAGATGGTGAGTTCTAGTACCGCCCTAGGCATGAACGCTGTGTGACTTTGAGCCAGCACTAGAAGACTAAGAAGTCTAGTCCTGCCTTAGGCATGAAAGCCATTTGAGTGCCTTAGGGCCAATCCCTTTCTCTCAGCCCCACCCACCTCACAGGGTCATTGCTCTGGGGAAAACAGGAGGAGGAAGGAATAGTAGGTATGTCCACCGCCTTGAGTTACTTCCGCAAAGTAATAAAGGCAGGATAAAAATCCAATAAGTGTGATTTTGATGTTGTCTCTAGAGAAAAACACTATCCGGAGCCAACTTTTAATTGATTTATCGATGCATCTTAGAATGCCAGTATCTATTCTTATTCATCCCTCGGTCACAACGTACAACCTGGTTTTGCAGATTCCAAATCTCTCATGTACCTGATCAATGAGGGGTCTTCTGAAGGGGTTGTTCTCCTCCAAAACGCTGACCCACAATTCTGGATCTTTTCTTCGCACCAAATAACGAGCTTCACTCTTAAATAAAGAATTCTCATTGCAAACCTGAAAAGAAAAAAAAAAAAGCAATAGGAAAGGTGAACACTGGTGTTTGAAAAGTAGCGTTTGGATCGGCTGGTATTTGAAAGGACTTTTTCCCAACTTCGAAGTTGAGCAGCAGCAATATTTCGAACATGTTTATTTATATCAGCAGTGCCTCAGATAGAAAGCCCATACAGAGAGTAGTGAGGACAGCCGAGAAGATTATAGGAAGCTCACTTCCCTTGATTCAGGATACTGCTTATAAGCGCTATGTGCTTAGAGCTCAAAGCATTGTTAGAGACCCCGCACACCATTTTACGGTCTGTTTCTGTTGCTCCTCTCTGGGAGGAGGTTTCGAAGTATCTATAGCAGGACGACCAGATTCTGCAACAGCTTTGTTCCCTATGCCATCCGTCTGGTAAACTCGCAAGATTCGTTTTTCTTGCCATAAACATGTATACCTCCGAACTAGACTGTGTTCTTTCTCTGTGTCATATATGTGGGTATATACATAATTTTGTATTTATTTATCTTGTCATGTTTATGTAGTGTAATGTTGGAGGTGGTGACCCTTTAAGAGCTGTATGAACGAAATTTAGCGTTCATTCAAAGTGACAATAAAGTTATTCTATCTATCTATCTATCTATCTATCTATCTATCTATCATCTACCTATTTATATCTATCTACCCATCTATCTACATAATTATCCATCTATATCTATCATCTTTCTGTCCGTCTATCATTTATCTACCTATTTATATCTATCTACCCATCTATCTACATAATTATCCATCTATATCTATCATCTGTATGTCTGCCTATCATCTATTTGTCTCTGTCTGTCTATCATCTACCTCGATATCTATCTATCTATCTATATCTATCTATCTATCTATCTATCTATTCCTACCTACCTATCTACCTACAACCTATCTACTTACCCACCATCTTTTTATCTATACCTGCCTACTATCTATCTATCTATCTATCTATCTATCTATCTATCTATCTATCTATCTACCTACCTATCTATCTATCTATCATCTACTGCTATCTACCTACCTACCTACCTACCTACCTATTCTGTTTTCCCAAAAATAAGACATCCCCTGATAATAAGCCCAATTGGACTTATTGAGTGCATGTGCTAAAATAAGCCTTCCCCCTGAAAATAAGCCCTCCGCAAAAATATTTAAACACTGAGCTGGAAATCAGGTAAGATGGCAAGAGGAGCTCCATCTTGGGCCATGCAACCCAAAATAATAAGACCTCCCCGAAAATATTATTTCGGGGTTCAAAAAAAAAAAATAAAATCTAAGACAGGGTCTTATTTTCGGGGAAATACAGTATCTATCTATCCATCTCTACAGCCCACTGTTGCTCCATATCCAACAGAACATCAAAGCTCACCTTGATGAGTTCAAGGTCACACTGCCCCCTTTCATAAGCCACACAGGCCAGGTGAGGGTCTCTCTTTTCACAATACTTCCCGACAACACAGCTGTCGTAAAAGGGATTCTCCCGCAGGAAGCGCTCGGGGTTGTTGTTGCTGTCGATGTAGATTTTCGCCAGGGCGTTGTGAGTTGCTGGCTCTTCGCAGCCTTCGTGAATCCGAGACTCCAGCCAAGGCAGGAGAAGCTTAAGCCTTGAAAGAGAACAGGGGTCTTTAGTTCGCTCTGTTGCTAGCCAACATTTAACCGATCGATCGATTGATCTCAGAATGCAATAGTGCAGGCTAATTCTGCCGGATCCGGGGGGTGGGGGGGGGGAGGGGAGGCACTACTGGGGGCTGCAGCCCATTCAGAATTGGACCGTGTGAATGGCTGGCTGGAGTTCTCTCATGTGTACAGCTCAACCTGTGCAAGAAAAAGGCTGGCAGGATCACATGCCTTGGAGCAGTGGTGAAATCCAAATTTTTTTACTACCGGTTCGGTGGGCGTGGCTTGGTGGGCGTGGTGTGGCTTGGTGGGTGTGCCAGGGGAAGGATACTGCAAAATCCCCATTCCTGGGAGGAGGATAATGCAAAATCCCCATTCCCACCCCACTCTGGGGCCAGCCAGAGGTGGTATTTGCCGGTTCTCCGAACTACTCAAAATTTCCGCTACCGGTTCTCCAGAACCTGTCAGAACCTGCTGGATTTCACCCCTGGTTTGGAGATCTTGGGCAGAAAAAAAAAAAAGGGGGGGGGGAAGAGATGCTGAGAGTCCCTGGGTTTTATGCCCTCACTGGCTTTGAACTTCCTGGGTCACAGGAAGAGTATCCTGATTGGTTGAGGTCACAGCTAGCTTTGTAAGTTGTCTCTGTGCTAAGTTTGGTTGAATCTGGCTGGGTGATGCAATGAAGGGCAATTAAATGGCTCTGTCTGAAGGAGGTAGATTTTTGTTATGTAGAATAGACTGGCCCAGGCCTTAAAGACCCATTAACAAAAGGGGGTGGAGCGCTGAGTTTCTGCTTCCCTTTTAGGGGAAATATTTTACCCTTTTAATATTTCCTAAAATATCTCATTTTCCTAGGAGAGGGGTGGGTTTTTTTTAACTTCCTACAAGGGGAAGCTAATTTCATCATTCTCGGGAAATAAAAAAATATTCTGATGATGATCCCTGTGGGTCTCACCTGTTCCTTTTCTCGACTTCCGCCACCAGTTCGTCTGTCGAAAACTGACCTCTCACCACCATGATCAAGTTCTTAATGACGTCTTCCGAGCAGTCCACGTCTAAGAGGCCTCCCACGACGGCAGGGATGCGGCTGGGGTTGACCTGAAGCGGGAGAAAAATGGTGTCGTTTCAAGGGCTTGCCACCCCATCGTCGCACTTAGGAAGGCAAAGTTCCAAAGTTGCTAAGGTTGAGATAGACCGCTACAAAGGAGCTACTTTGACGGCTCTTAAAAGATCCTTAACGGGGAAATGCAACCGTACCTTCTGAACGTATATCTCGATGTACTTCTGTAAGTTGTTGCGGTACAAGTAAAGAACTAAGTCGTGAACAAAATCAAATCTGTCGCAGACGATGATCAAAGGAAGCTGGTCGGTAAGCTTGGCTTCCTACATCGGCGGAAAAAGAAACACGCAAAACAAAAATCAGAAACTACTCAATTCAAATCTTTTATTGTCAGCGCACAACGTATGCACAATGAGATTGGTGGCACTCCCTCAGTGCACCTCCCCGCCCCAACACAATACAATTCACAGTGAAGACAGAAAACCCCTAACCCAATAAATCATATTAACAAAACACCCAGTCCTATTGCACCATTGCGAACCTGTTACACGCTGGGCCGGCCCTGCAGTCCCATCATACTACGTAGTTATGATGTTATTTCTCATTCAGGAGTCTGACAGCCCACGGATAAAAAAATTCAGGAGGGAAGTACACTAATACATCTTTTTTTTTTCTTTTTGATCTGTGATCCCACTGAATAGGGTGAGGGAAGCTGTATTTCGGCACATCAAGAAGATAATAGGAATTAAGTAAATGGGGACCTAATGTTGGGGCGCAAGTGGTGCCCAGAAGCAAACAAGAGGGGGCTCAACCTATTCTCCAAAGCACCTGAGGGCAGGACAAGAGGCAACGGGTGGAAACTAATCAAGGAGAGAAGCAACCTAGAACTAAGGAGGAATTTCCTGACAGTGAGAACAATTAATCAGTGGAACAACTTGCCTCCAGAAGTTGTGAATGCTCCAAAACTGGAGGCTTTTAAATAGAGATTGGAAGTGCTCCCCCCAACCCCCTGTAAGCCTGTTTTTGCCCTCCCCAGGCTCCTAGAAAGGCTCTGGAACCTGGGGAGAGAGAAAAATGGGCCTTCCCCACCCACCCACCTGGAGGCCAGGAACAGCCTGTTTCCCAACTTCCGGCGGGCCCGGAAGGCCTGAAAATGTGTGAGCACCGAAGTTGAATTAGGGCATTGCTCGCGTGCCCACCAATATGGCTTCGCATTCCACCTGTGGCACGCGTGTCATAGATTTGCCATCACAGGTATAGGGTTTCCTACCTGAGCAGGGGGTTGGATTAGAAGACCTCCAAGGTCCCTTCCAACTCTGTTATTCTGTTCTGAATTCAATCCGGAAAGAAGCCATCATTTGATTCGATTCAATCCCCAAGAAAACTCTTTTTAACCACCAAGCTTTATGGGATAGCGACACCCAAGAAGGAAATATATTTTAATTTTGTGGGAAAACTAGACTTGTTCCTATATTTAGCGTACACTACGTTGTAAGATGAAAGGGCCACAATTCACGATTTTAGTTAAACGAATGTCACAATATTGCTATTTAGGTTTAACTGTATATATATACACACACACACAGTTTATGAAAAACACGCAAATCTTTTCCGGACGCCTTCTTCCGTTTATAAATGGATTCTCTCTCCCTTCCTCTTATTCCATTAATACTATTTTGGTAGCCTCTTGAGATGAGGGTTTAATTTATCTCCTCGGGGAAGGAAAAATCAGCTCCCCCGTTTTATGTCTGACAAAAGGCAGCCCCGAGATTAATCTCCCTGGATGGGACAAAAGACTTAGAGGTGAGCAATCGAAAGGTGTTTAAATCTCACAGGTTAAGAGGGGATCAAAAACAGGGCAGAGGGATTATAAAATGGCATTCAAGCACCCCGTTTAATGCCACCCAACCAGGCAGAATGACTCCATGTTGATCCGGAATAAAACCAGAGAAGCTACCACCTGTTTTTTTTTTAATGCTTTGTGTAGTCCAATTGTTTGATTTAGTGGTTAAAGGCACCAGGCTAGAAAACAGGAGGCCCCGAGTTCAAGTCCTGCTTTAGGCATGAAAGGCAGCTGGTGAATTTAGGCCAATCTCCAGAAGAATGGGAGTTCTAGCCCCACTTTAGGTGTAAAGACTGACAGGGTGACCTTGGGCCAATCACCAGGAGACGGTGAGTTCTAGTCCCACCTTAGGCATGAAAACCAGTTGGGTGACTCTGAGCCATTCACCAGGAGATGGTGAGTTCTAGTCCCACTTTAGGCATGAAAAGTGGCTGGATGACACTGGGCCAAACTCCAGGAGACTGGGAGTTCTAGTTCCACTTTAGGCATATAAAGTTGGCAGGGTGACCTTGGGCCAATCATCAGGAGACGGTGAGTTCTAGTTCTGCCTTAGACATGAAAGATAGCTGAGTGATTTTGGGCTAGTCCTTCTCTCTTAATCCATCTCACCTCACAGAATTGTTGTTGTGGGGACAATAAGAGGAGGAAGGATATGTTCACTGCCTTATTTGTAAAAAAATAAATAAGGATGAGATACAAACAAACAAACAATGTAAAATAGTATTTCTCAGCTTCAGCAATTTGAAGATGGGGTGGACTACAATTCCCAGAATTCTCCATCCACCATCCCAGAAATTCTGGGAGTTGAAGTCCACCCATCTTAAAGCATTGGGATGAGGCCGAGAAATGCTGGTCTAAAAGCTGGCGCGCCCAGAAATTCTACCTTCAGGAAATTTTTCACTCGTTCTGGATTGTAACAGTTGCTTTCGCGGCAAATCCTTTCGACCTCTTTGATTTGGCCGGTCTTGCAGGCCGCCTGGATGTATTTAAAATGGACGTCCGGGTCCTGGCTGAAGTTGACAATAGAGCCCAAGAAATAAAAGAGTCCTAGATGGGCAGAGAAACAAGAGGTTAGTGGAGGTGCAGAGATGAATTCATTCAAAGAGTTAAAGTCCTTTTTTTTTTTTGTTTGGCACGAGTCAGCAAATTATCAGGAACCCTTTCATCGAATACGCTGCACCAGGTCCTTTTCATGGTAGATGGCTTTAATTTGGTTATAAAAACCAACCTCTGTTTCATCTTAAATTGTATTTTAATTGTATTTTTCAATTTTTCAATTGCTTTTATCAGTAATAATTTGTTTCTGGAACTCTGCATTTTGATATGGCCCAAGGGCTAATCAAAAAATTAAATTAAATTATTAAAAATTAAATTAATAAAATAAAAATAAAATAATCAAATCAAATCAAACCAAACATGTTGAAAACATTTTCCAAACTCCCAACTGTTTAACAACAGCGTAAAACACAATATTTTGGTTTTGATTCCTTTAAGCCGAGAATAGGGTATTGCTCTCCTTTGTAATACGGAGTAAATTAATCCTATCAGGTTAATGATAGGATTCTAGTGATCCTCTTTAATCTGTCCGCCAGTTTTCCACTCAGTCACTTTACATTCTGACGTGCCGGTGTCAAGTCCACGGACCGGGGTGTGTGTGTGTGTAGGCAGTGTTGGGGGCCACCGGTGTCCTAAACGTACCTTCGTAGCTTTTGAAGGACTCGAAGAGTTCCACAAGGGACTGGGTGCCCAATTGTTCGTGATACTTCGAAGCCACCTGGACACACAGCTGCAGATTTTGTCGGATGTTGGCGGACAACATGGCCCGCAGGCACTCGACTGAGTCTTCAACGGACAGGGAGCCAAAGAAATTCACCAACCACTGGGGGAGGGGGGATTTGCAGGGGGAAGAGAGAAAAAAACCCCCTCCAAAGTTAAATATGTAAATAGATGCGCGTATAATCTGTAGCTCGCAACCCGACCATCTGCATTAGGAACAAGTCCGAATTAAAGATCTGTTATCACAGCTTGAATATTTCAGAACCAATCAGACAATATCCTAGACCAGAGGTCCCCAACCTTTACGGCTTGAGAGCGTGGCTAGGGGGAGGAGAGGGGAATCGGGCAGTGCGAGCGGAGGGCTGGCGCGAGTGTGTATGCACACAGCCCTTGCATGAGTGACAGGCCGGTTTAAGTGGTGGAGCGAGTGTCTGCCGGCCCGTGGAAATTGAGCTGTGTTTGCACATGCTCCAGCCAGCCTGTTGTGGCCTATCGCCTGCCGGCTCCTCCAGCACCCAAGTCACGGCGTGAGAGCTCCGAGGGGGAAGAGGGAATGGAGCTGTTGTTGTGGCTCCGTTGCCTGAGCCTGGGCTATTGACAGATGCAGACTCTGAGAGTGAGGGGGAGGAGTTGGCAAGGCCTCCCTCTCCAGGACCCTCCTCTCTGGCAATGCCTCCGGAGGACACCGAAGGCCAAAAGATAGGCTCAAAGCCAAGCACGTCCCCGCAGCCACAGGTGGACAGCGACAAAGAAGATAAGTGTTGGTTGGTCCCTCGGCAGAGGCGCAGGGAGAAGCGTGCGCAGCAGAGGGGAAGGCGTGCCAGAGTCACTGGACTACACCCTACAGGATATAAATGTGGGTGTGGTGGCCGTTTCAGTTTGTGACGAGCAAAAACTGGAAATAATCCATGATCTCTGCGTTACTGGACTTTGCCTGCTTTATCGGACTGCCTTTCGATTAATCCTTGTATTGTTGAAAGTCTGCCTGTTTTATCGGAATGCTTGCAGTCTAATCTTTGTTTTGTGTGAATATAGTCTGAATTGGCAGCTAGCCACTGGGTTGCTGCCAGCTTTATCTTCGAAGAGTTTTGTCGTGTGGCTTATTAACTCCGGGCCGTCTGTGGGGGTGCGTGTGTGGTACGGGGACAGAACAGCTGTCAGAGAGAGAGAGAGACAGACAGAGCCTGGGCCATCCGTCAGCCCTCAGATAGAGAGTCAACAGCCCCCAGGTCTGGAAGTGGCTGATGAGGAAGAGGAGGAACAGCTGGGTCCACTGCCTGACGCGCAGATGCTCAAAAGGCAGAGAGGAGAGGAGAGAACAGTGGAAATCTATGGGCTGGTTCTTGGGATGGAAGAGCCACCGCTGCTAGTGAAGTCCCACCCTAACTCTGGGGATAAGAGGCAGGGGGTGGAGATGAATAGATGTGGCAGACAACTATTCATCTTCCGGCCTGACAGACTTGTTAGCCTACGGTGAGAGAGACACTTTTTGCCGGGGCTGCTGGCGCTCCTAATTACGGCATCTTTTGAGTTCACTTCAGAGGGTTTGTCGTGTTTGGGAAGCTGGGTCAGAACACAGCCACTCACGCGACCCAATTCCTAATAGGGGAGAAGGGCGATATAGAAATAAAATTATTTATTTATTTATTTATTTATTTAATAGGCCACGGCCTGGTAGCGGGCTGCAGCCTGGGAGTTGGGGACTCCTACCCTAGATGGATTCCCATGATATTAAGCCCCAAAGGGATTAGCTTTATTAATTTATCTGTATTTATTTTACCTCAGGATTCAGAAGGTGGGTATGCACGACGGCACGCTTGATGTCGTAAAGATCCGTGTAGTGCTCCAAAGCCCTCTGCAGCAGGCCGGCCTTTTCGCACAGCTGAGCAATGTGGGCTCGGTCGTAGTGGGTGAACATCTGGTTTCCCAAAATGGCGTCGGCAACCTAAAAGAAGATTAAGAAAAGAAGCATGTCTTACAGCATTACATATGGATTCTATATGGAACATTAAAAAAAATACACACACAGAGAGAGAGAAACTGACTCGCCAGGGTCTAGGACAACTCGCCGCCATCAACTTGCTGCGGGACAATTTGATAACTCAACTGTCAACCCTGAAGCTGGCCTGGTTGAAGCCATCTTGGAGCTTCAGTGCTGCCACACACTAGAGCTGAGGGATAGGGAGGGGGGGATTAGAGATAGCTGGGGCTGTGTAGTCAAAACAAAATACTATCTCTTGGGAACCAAGGACGTTCTCACACCTGGCTGGAGGAAGGAGGAGTGATGTCACCATCCGACAAGAGCCTTGATTGGACCGTGTGACTGATCACTTGGAACCTGGGGATGGGGGGAAACTTTCAGTTTTAAT
This sequence comes from Arizona elegans, assembly GCA_022577455.1. NCBI lineage: Eukaryota > Metazoa > Chordata > Lepidosauria > Squamata > Colubridae > Arizona > Arizona elegans. Next base: position 1,783,654 of record JAKOOJ010000044.1, read on the forward strand.
TAGGTGAAAACCATGTACCCTTCAGAGTCGGCTTTCACCAGATACGTAACGCATTGTAAGCCGCCCTGAATCTCCAGAAAAGGGCGGCATATAAATCGAACCAATAAATAAATACATACATACATACATACATACATACATACGTGCCAATATGATATTTCCAATAAAGCTATTCTTTGAGGAATCTACCTGCCTCAGAGTTTTTGCTTGTGATGGATCTAGGATCTATTACTTGGTACCCTGACATCAACGCAATCAATATTATCCAATGTTTCTCCAATGTTATTTCTCCCATCGTTATTTCCATTTTTGCCAATGGAAATAATTTTGAAGAAATCGTGGTGGACAATATTTTTCGCGTTGAGTTACTTATTCCCCGCGGAATTGTCCCGTGGCGAGTCTGTCCCATTTTGGATCGGCCATGTAAAGTTGAAGCTGTATCTAGAAGAGAGACAACTGTTCTTCTCAAGAGGAAACGAGATGATGCCAAATCCTGTGGCGGGAGGGTGTGGGGAAGCAATTACCTGGGGAGCATGAATGAGATTCATCTCAAGCAGACGGGTTTGAAGGTGGCCTTCAGCGGGACGATTGTTCTTCAAGGCATCCAGCAGGAAGGAAGTACACTGCTGAATTAAACTGTTCTCCATGAACACATCGACGATCTACAGGAGAAGAACATAGCAAGAGCACTTAAGACTTATATACGGCTTCATAATGCTTTATGAGCCCTCTCTAAGCGGTTTAGAGTCAGCATATTGCCCCCAGCAATCTGGGTCCTCATTTTATCGACCTCGGAAGGCTGCCGGCATTCAGCAGAATTAGCCTGCAATACTGCATTCTAACAGGGAGGGAGGGAGGGCAGGACAGTGAGATGGAGGGAGGGAAGGAAGGGAGGGAGGGAAGGGAGGGAGGGGGGAAGGAGGGAGGACAGTGAGATGGAGGGAGGGAGGGAAGGAAGGAAGGGAGGGAGGACAGTAAGATGGAGGGAGGGAAGGAAGGAACGAAGGAAGGAAGGAAGGAAGGAAGGAAGGAAGGAAGGAAGGAAGGAAGGGACAATGAGAGGGAGGGAGGGCGGGAAGAAAGGAAGGGAGGGAGGGAGGACAGTGAGATGGAGGGAGGGAAGGAAGGGACAATGAGAGGGAGAGAGGGAGGGAAGGAAGGAAGGAAGGGAAAGGAGCAATAGCCCTTAGACTTATTATATACTGCTTCATAGTACTTTACTCTCTAAGCAGTTTACAGAGTGTGCTTTACAGAGTCAGCATACTGTTTTACCAATCTCAGAAGGATAGAAAGTTGAGTTAACCTTGAGCCAGTGAGGATCGAACTGCTGGCAGTTGGCAGAGTTAGCCTGCAATACTGCATTCTAACCATGTAACACCTATCTTTCCGTAATGGCAACCACCACACCACAAAAGGTTACAATTACATTACTTTCGTCTTCTGCACCCTGGAAATGGCCCTGATTCCATTGTCAGAAGGACGTCTGATAAAAACAATTCTCATTTACTTCGAGTTAGATCTCTGAGATGAGATGTTCTTATGAAAGTGCAGGCAACTGTATTACTTCGCTGCACTTTAAACCAAGATCTATCAATCATTCTTAACCAGAATTATAGAAGACTTCAGGGTTGCTTGCTTCAGACATGACCAGATATACAAAATCAAAGTAAATTCAACAGGTCTCTTGATGACACCATGTTAAGATTTCAAATTATCTACTAGAACAGGGATCTCTCCAAACCAGGCAACTTTTAAGACTGGTGGACCTCAACTCCCAGAATTCCCCCGTTCTAGAACCCCCTCCCCCCCCGGAGTCTTTAAAGGGCCCTTTACCTGGTTGATGTTGGCCAAAGGCTCTTCATCCTGAACCAACATTTGAGCAAACTGAAGGCCTTGATCTGGGTTGACTCTCATGACACTTCTCAGTAAGAAAATCCAATCGGGGGTATAGCCCACCTTTAAAAAGAAGAGATCAAATTACTAGCACTGATGAATCACTAGCATTGATGATGGGTTGCCTAGTTGGGTCTTAACTGATGTAACTGTCTTGCTTAGCAGGATAATTTTTTGCTCCATTGTGATCGTAAGTCTAGGACTCCTTATATGTCAAAATATCGAATTTTTCGGACTATAAGATGCACCTGACTATAAGACGCACCTAAAATTAGAAGAGGAAAACAACAACAAAAAAGTTTTTGGCCTCCGGTGTCCCATTTTTGGCCAGTTTTTGGGGCCTTTTCCAGCCTTTTTTTTTTTGCCCTGTTTTTTAGGCTTTTTTCAGCCCATTTTCAGCCTAGAAAACGGGCCGAAAGAAGCCTTGAAAATGGGCCGAAAAAAGCCTTGAAAACAGGCTGAAAAAAGCCTCAAAAACAGGCCAAAAAAAGCCTCAAAAACAGGCCAAAAAGCCTTGAAAATGGGCCAGAAAACCCTCAGGCTGAAAAACCTAAAAAACAGGCTGAAAAAAGCCTAAAAAATGGGCCGAAAAACCCTTGAAAACAGGCCGAAAAAAGCCTTGAAAACAGGCCGAAAAAAGCCTCAAAAACAGGCCGAAAAAAGGCTTGAAAATGGGCCAGAAAACCCTCAGGCCGAAAAGCCTAAAAAACGGGCTGAAAAAAGCCTAAAAATGGACCGAAAACCCCTTGAAAACAGCCAAAAAAGGCCCGAAAGCAGGGTATGCAGAGGCCAAAAAATTGGCTGGTAGGTGGGCGGGGCTTTGGCAATATTCGGTCTATAAGACGCACAGAAATTTTAACCTCTCTTTTGGGAGACAAAAAAGTGTGTCTTATAGTCCGAAAAATACGGTAACTAGCCAGAAGTTCCAGCCTGTAAGCCAAACAGAAACTCAGCAAGTTGAGACAATTACATCTCATACTTCTAACATACTTGGAATGTTCCAAGACCTTGCGTTATCTCAGGAGAGATAAAATTTAAAAATAAAAAAAAGAATGTGTTGACTTGGAGCATTGCACAAGCAGGCCATTTTTTTCCAGACAGGGGGGAAAAAAAAGAGATAAGTTTACCTTTTTGGCATAAAGAACAATTTTCTGGAACTGACTCGTTTCTGCAAAACACTGGATGACTTTATTTGGGACGTTTGCACGGAGATAAACACTCAGGGCGAGGGTTGGGTCAGCGGCCTTCACCAAGTCTCCCAGCTCTTCGGAGCACTCCAGCTGAAACAGAAGTCAGATTTCAGAAATCAACGCCAATCCAAGTTGTTCAAACTCCAGGCTGCTTGACAGATGGGGGCAACTGAATCAGTATTTACTGACACCGTGCCAGCCTCCGAAAATACTTTCATACCCCGGCCATGTCCAAACTACCACAACTGTTGCCGTTGGCATCAGAGGGCTGGTTGGCATTTCAGGGGCCAACTCTGCTGCCCAAGGAAAGGATGCTCGCTACTGTTAGCTGGACGACTGTGCCAACAGCATCTAAAACAGGACACACAAACATGCACGCACACACACACACACAGTGTGGTGGGATGTAGTAAGGAGGATGGAGGGGTTTTTTTCCCAGAAGGCAAAGAGAGCTTGGAATGTCTGGTGGGCAGGAAGAGGGCAAGGTCGAGCCCTCCCTAGCAATTCATGGAATTTATCTATTGGTATGGCAGATAGTCATCTATCTATTTACCTAATCTATCATCTATCTTGTCATATTTATGCAGTGTTTATGTAGAGACCCTTTGAGAGCTGTACGCAACGAAATTTCATTTTAATGTATGCCGATTAGTGTACATTCCAAATGACAATAAAATTAGTCAGAATAGAATAGAATAGAATAGAATAGAATAGAATAGAATAGAATAGAATAGAATAGAATAGAATAGAATAACAGAGTTGGAAGGGACCTTGGAGGTCTTCTAGTCCAACCCCCTGTTTAGGCAGGAAACCCTACACCATTTCAGGCAAATGGTTATCCAACCTCTTCTTAAAAACTTCCAGTGTTGGAGCATCCACAACTTCTGGAGGCAAGTTGTTCCACTGATTAATTGTTCTCACTGTGAGGAAATTCCTCCTTAGTTCTAGGTTGCTTCTCTCCTTGATGAGTTTCCACCCATTGCTTCTTGTCCTGCCTTCAGGTGCTTTGGAGAAGAGCTTGACTCCCTCTTCTTTGGGGCAGCCCCTGAGATATTGGAACACTGCTATCATGTCTCCCCTAGTCCTTCTTTTCCTTAAACTAGACATACCCAGTTCCTGCAACCGTTCTTCATATGTTTTAGCCTCCAGTCCCCTAAATCATCTTTGTTGCTCTCAATCGATCTATCTCAATCCCTCCCTCCCTCCATATTTATGTAGTATATACCGTTTCCCCCAAAATAAGACATCCCCTGATAATAAGCCCATTCGGGCTTTTGAGCGCATGGCAATAAGGCCAAGCGCTTATTTCAGGGTTCAAAAAAATATAAAACAGGGTCTTATTTTCGGGGAAACACGATATTAGAGGGAGAGACCCATTGAGAGCTGTACGCAAGGAAATTTCACTTTAATGTACGCTGATTAGCGTACATTCCAAGTGACAATAAAGTTATCCTAAGTCTAAGGAGAACTTCACCGCATGTCGTGGTTAGGCCTAACGACGCATCCTCGCTTGTGGCTGTACTGATATTGCAGTACCGCCCTAACGAATGGCGATGGGAGGCTTACCTTGTCTTCTTTCAGCCATTTCTCAAGCAGCTGCTTGCGGCCTTGCTGAAGGACGGGACGGCAGAGTTCCAGAGATTCAAATTTGTTGAGCTGCCCTTGGTCAAGGAGGATACCGAAGTACTGCAGTAAGGGCGATGCTTGCCCGGGTTGAGCTGGGACACTCTGAAACTTCCGGATGGTGTCGCTGGTGCGCAGGATGCCCTGAATGTCAGGACCGGATGGTTAAATGTCATTTATGGATTGTTCCCAGGGAGGAAAAAAACAAGAGCAATTCAACCAGTGGTGAAATCCTACCAGTTCGCATCGGTTCGGGCGAACCGGTAGTAGCAAAAAATGCTACCAGTTCGTCTGAACTGGTATTTCCAACAACCAGATGTGCCGCGCGATTTAGGTTCACTACAAAGCAGGAAATCAAACCACGGAGGATTTCATCACTGAATTCAACCACCCATTTTAGAATATAGGTAGCCCTCGACATACGACCACAACTGAGCCTGAAATTTCTGTGGCTAAGTGAAAACATTTGTTGAGTTGAGTTTTGACCCGTTTTTACGACTTTTCTTGCCGCCGTCGTTGAGTCGCTGCAGCTGGTAAATTAGTAACATGGCTGTTAAGTGAATCTGGTTTCCCCATTGAGTTTGCTCGTCCAGAAGGTCGCAAAAGGGGATCGTGTGACACACACACACCCCCGGGACATCATGCGACCGTCATAAGTATGAGGTCAGTTACCAAACGTCTGAATTTCGATCCCGTGACCATAGGGATGCTGCAATGGTTGTTAAGTGTGAAAAACGGTCATAACTCACTTTTTTCAACGCCATGTTAACTTTAAACGGTCACTAAATGAACTGTTGTAAGTCGAGGACTACTTGTACCTAGGGGAAAGGCCCAATAACCATGTCACACTGTTCACTAACCCATACATGGTGATTCAGAGAACACACTAGTTTTGGCCTGTTCGTTGTACAAACCACACAAGCCAGATTATTATTATCATCACTTTTTTTTTTTCAGTGAAGTTGTAATTTTGAACTGTCATTAAATGAGCGGTTGTTAAGTTGAGGACTACCTGGTACCAAAAGCAGCAAGAGGGTAGAATTAAGTCAATCCACTCGCAGGAATCAAACGGTTTTTGATTCAAGAGGAATCAAGAGCCTTGATAGTACAGTGGTTTGGTGCACCCTGTCATTAACACAGCTGCCTGCAATTTCTGCTGGTTCGAATCTCTCCAAGGCTCAAGGTTGACTCAGCCTTCCATCCTTTCTAAGGTAGGTGAAATGAGGACCCAGTTTGTGGGGGCAATAAGCTGACTTTGTATAAATATACAAAAGAATGAAGGCTATTGCTTAACGCATTGTAAGCCGCCCTGAGTCTCCGGAGAAGGGCGGCATATAAATCAAATTAAAAAAAAAACAAAAAAACAAAACAAAAACGGGTGTTTTAGTCGATAAATATTCTGAAATATTAAGATATCTTCCAAAATGGTTTACCTTAGGTGCAGATGCTGCCACTTTAGCCGCCTCCGCATAGCTTCCCTGTGCAAAAAGGGTATTAAATTTTCTGGCAAAGAGTTCTTCCGCCCCGGCTAAGTTGCTTCGGATAGCCATTCGCAAACCCAGGTCCGGATTCTGCAGGACGTTGGTGGCATAGTTTACAATATTGTCTTCTTCCACGCAAACTGACAGGACCTATCGAGAGAGAGAGAGAGAGAGAGAGAGAGAGAGAGACAGCAGGTGATGAAACGTGACTGCTACAGCCAAAATGAGAAAATATCCAGAATTATAACGCTTCCAAAAAATCCGGCTAGATAGATAGATGAGGACCCAGATTGTTGGGGGCAATAGGATGACTCTGTGAACTACTTAGAGAAGGCTGGAAAGCACCGTAAAGCGGTATACAAGTCTAAGTGCTATTGCTATCTATCTATCTATCTATCTATCTATCTATCTATCTATGTAGGTCTTTGGTTATTCGGGTCTTCTCCCACGTAAAATTGGAAGTGTCTTGGCGACATTTCGACGAAGTCTCATTCGTCATCTTCAGGCTGGTGTTCTCGGCTTCGTGCTTCCAGAAGCAAATCTATCTATCTATCTATCTATCTATCTATCTATCTATCTATCTATCTATCTATCTATCTATCTCATCTGTGTATCTATCATCTATCTAACTCTATCATCTGTCTGTCCGTCTGTCTACCCACCCACCTTCCTACCTACCCACCTGCCCACCTACCCTGTTTCCCCCAAAATAAGACATCCCCTGATAATAAGGCCAATCGGGCTTTTGAGCGTATGGCAATAAGGCCAAGCGCTTATTTCAGGGTTCAAAAAAATATAAGACAGGGTCTTATTTTCGGGGAAACACGGTATCTATCTATCTATCGATCTATCTATCTATCTATCTATCTATCTATCTATCTATCATCTATCTATCTATCTATCTATCTCTCTCTCTCTCTCTCTCTCTCTCTCTATTATCTATCGGTATCTATTTATCTATCTATTTATCTATCCATCCATCCATCCATCCATCCAACTATCCTTCTATCTGTATCAGCTATCCATCAGCTTTCTCTGTCTCTCAGCTACTATCCATCCATCCATCTATCCATCCTCCATCCATCCTCCATCCCTTTCTCTCTCTCTCTCTCTCTCCACCCACCCACCCATCCACATTCCCTACCTACCTACCGACTCCGGGCAGCTTACAAGGGTAAAAGCCCATTACAAGGAAAAAAAGGCAATAACATGGCACCACACCCTACCAACCATTATCAAATGAACCATTTAAAGGGTTTCAGCCCCCACAGAGAAAGCCGCCCTTCTTCTGGGTCCTGCTCGACGGACCCTCCTTAGGAGAGGAGACCCATAAATTTCTAACCTTCCGGCAACCCTCTTACCTGTCCCTTTTTATTCACCCCAATAATCCCAGAGGTAGGTTCGTGAGGCGATGTTACGAATATGGTTTCGGCGCTGATTCGGTTCATGTAGATGCAGACCCCGGATTCCAAATCGTACATGTGTATGTAGCCGTATTTTGTGATCAGGTAGATCACACCGTGCTTTGTTCCAATCTGTGAAGCAGAGGAATCAATGTTAATCAGAATAGAGCCGGAAGGAAGGGACCTTGGAGGTTTTCTGGTCCAGCCCTCTGCTCAAGCAGGAGAACCTATACAATCTCAGACAAGTGACTGTCCAGTCTCTTCTTAAAAATGAACTGTTGTTAAGTCAAGGCAAACTACGGCCTATGGCCCGCTGAAGTCATTAATCCAGCCCATGCGGGACCATCAGGCTGCCCTGCCCACATCGTCCCACCTACCCACCGGCCCCACCTGCGTTCTGGAGGCCAAAAATGGGACACGTGGAGGCCTCAGAAGGCCCGTTTTTGCCCTCCCCAGCCTCCAGAGAGAGGGAGGGATGGACACACAAACAGAAGGTCCCCCCACCCACCCACCCCAAAAGGCAGCCACATCCCTTCACTAACCTGCTTTCCACCCCTAGGAGCATAACAAATTAAAGTTTAATTTGTGTGTATTGTTTAATGCAAAGGTCTCCAACCTTGGCAACTTTAAGACTTGTGGACTTCAACTCCCAGAGTTGAATTGTGAGAGCTGAATTCTCCCAGAATTCTGGGAGTTGAAGTCCACAAGCTGGCTGAGGAACTCTGGGAGTTGAAGTCCACAAGCCTTAAAGATGGCAAGGCTGGAGATCTCTGGTTTAATGGACTGCTAAATTGGCCACGCCCACCCAGTCACATGACCACCTAGTCACACCCAGCCAGCCAGTCCAGCCCCCTCCCCTCAACAGTCCTAGGGACCGTGAATTCCCCCGCGCCCCCGTTTAAAAAGTTTGAGGACTCCCAAGTCAAGGATTACCTGCATACCTGCCCAGGGGAGTTATAAAGGGCTGGAGAGGATGCAAACTTGCTTCTTTGATTTGTTTACCTGCATTGCAACTGGGAAATCTGTCTGGGCTTCAGGTGGGAAAAAGACGTCCACTGCTTTTTTGACGAAGGGCTGGTTTCCTGTGGCGGGCTGACCCACTTCGATGATATGAAGCTGAAAAGGAACCAGTTACAGGAACAGAGTTGGAAGGGACCTTGGAGGTCATCTAGTCCAACCCCCTGCTCACCCAGGAGATCTGTACTAGGGATTCGAACCGCCGAAATGCCGACCTTTCTGATCGACAAGCTCAGTGGTCTTAGCCACTGAGCCACTGTGAAAAGGACAGTCTGCCGTTTGGCTCGCAAACAGGAAAGCTGAGTGACAACTTGGCGGAGGTGGGGGTGGGTGGGAAGGGGGTGGTGGCTAAATTTACTCCAAGACTCAGCTTCTTCTCCTTTTGTTACCTTGCCTCCTGCGGGGCTGCGGACGGCGAAGCAGAAGAGGGTGGACGGTTTGGCGTTTCCTTCGACTTTGAATTCGGCAAAGGCCGCCGCGTGGCCCTCGATGGGCTGGGAGACTTTGCGATCCACGGAATACAGCTGCATGGCGCCCACCACGCGGTTTTGCTAAAAACAAAGCCAGAAGCGTTTGCGACGCAGCGTTCCAAAACTCCATAAAGGGTCTCTAATCAATGCATCCCACGCCCTTCCCTGCCTCAAGAGAATTCCTGCCACGAATTGAGCAGAGCTCAATTCTGTTCAATTGATAGCAATAGCCCTGAAGACTTGTATACCGCTTCACAGTGCTTTTACAGCCCTCTCTAAGCGGTTTACAGTGTCAGCCTCTGGGCCCCAACAATCATTTTCCCCGCCACGGATGGATGAGTCAATCTTGAGCCGGTGGGAAGCGAACTGCTGGCAGTCAGTAGAAAGAACTGTGGCAACACAGTGGTTAGAATGCAGTACTGCAGGCTAATTCTGTTGACTGCCGGCTGCCAGCAGTTCAATTCTCACCGTCTTAAGACTGACTCATCCTTCCATCCTTCCGAGGTGGGTAAAAATGAGGACCCAGATTGTTGGAGGCAAGAGGCTGACTCTTTAAACCGCTTAGAGAGGGCTGTAAAGGCACTGTGAAGCGGTATATAAGTCTAAGTGTCAGGTTTCAGTGTCGTCTCAAAATAAATTGCATTTCCAAACAAATAGTCTTTGATGAAATCTTTCATTTATTAAGCACGACAATCTGTCCCCAATCATATCGTAGCCAACACTGACTTCCTGACCTCAAACCTTCCCTTTCCGTTCCCCAATTCTCTGCGTCTCATTGGCCATCTTCCAAATCACTCTCCCCATATCTACTACTTCAGCTCCCAGGAATGTCCCCCCTCCCATCTCATCTCCTAGGGGATATTATCTTCAGGGAAAATAAGTAAGTGAAGAGTCAAGCGTCCTCTTGCCAGCTGCCCCCTCTTCTCCTCCTTATGTCAGCACTGGAACGAATGTAGTTTGGAGTGCTGACACTAAGGGCTATTGCTATTAGCCTGCAGTACTGTATTTTAACCTCTGTGACACCACTGCTCATGCGCCTTGACCCTCCTTCAATTATTCAAAATGAATTATTTCATTTTGTTCAATGAAAGTGCTTCAATAATTAATGTATTATTAAACCAATCAGCGTGTGGTTAAGGCATGAAGGTGGAAACCGGGGCACTAAGTTCTAGTATTGCTTTATAGGCATGAAAACTATCTGGGTGTCTGAATTCTAGTGCCGTTTTAGGGACGAAAGCCAGCTGAGCGATTTTGGGCCAATTAGCACGAATTGCTAATTGTGAATTCTAGTCCCGCCTTAGGCATGAAAACCAACTGGGTGATTTTGAGTCAATCACCAGGAGACTGTGAATTCTAGTCCCACCTTAGATATGAAAGCTAACTGGATGACTTTGGGGCCAGCCCCTCTCTCTCAGCCCGACCCACTTCACAGGGTCGTTGTTGGGGGGGAGGAAACAGGAGGAGGGCGGAGTATCATTTATGTTCACCCCCTTGAGTTACTTATAGAGTAATAAAGGTGGGATAAAAATGGAATTTTTTATTGGCCAAGTGTGATTGGACACACAAGGAATTTGTCTTTGGTGCATATGCTCTCAGTGTACATAAAAGATACGTTCATCGAGAATCATAAGGTACAACACTTAATGATAGTCATAGGGTACAAATAAGCAATCAGGAAACAATATCAATATAAATCGTAAGGATACAAGCAACAAAGTTACAGCCATGCGGTCATAAGTGGAAGGAGATGGGTGGTGGGAATGATGAGAAGATGAAAAATCTAATCAATAAAACAAAATTCCAGAGGTTTTTCCCTACCTGGGCAGAGATGCCAATTAAGAGTAACCATTTCTGATTCTCATCCGTCCGGTAGTTGATGATTTGGCAGCCCGCAAGACTGGCATGTCGGTCAAACATCTTTTGGGGCAAAGAATCTCCTTCCATGCTCCAGTGATAGACGGCCGTCTCCGTCACTAAAGCCACGGTGTTGACCGAGATCCACTTCCAGAAAATAACTTCTTCAGCCATTGTGTGTGCTTTCATTTTACTTTTCATCTCTATGTTAAAGATCTGGAGGGTTTTCCCCGCTGGTTGGTCAAGACAGAAAGACAAAAAAAAGAAGAAGAATCACAGATCTCCCAAATAGCCCACCCAGATTTAATTCTCCTGCATAGGAGTGGTGTGGTGGCCTAGAGGTGGGGCTCTCGCCTCACAATCAGGAGGCTTGTGAGTTCGATCCTAGGTAGAGGCAGATCTTTCTCTCTCTGGACACAATGAGAATACCTCTGCTGAACAAAACTCCGCATCGGCAAACAGGAAGAGCATCCGGCCAGTAAAACACACTTGCTAGCTCTATTCAATTGCCCAGACTCCACCCCGCAAGGGATTTTGAGATCATTAAAAGAGGATGATGATGATGATTTAATTCTCCTGCACCTCGGCCCTCTTTATCCCATCTAAAGAGGGTTAAAGACTGCTCAACATCTTGGCCACAGATGCAGGGAAAATGGAATACCGAGAAAAAGGAAGTCAACTCACTTCAGACAGCAGCTTAAAACAAGGTTGGATGCTCTTTCCGTACAGGCTGAAATGGGACCGGTTCATCTTACCATCTCAAGCTACTCAAGTGTGCAGAGCTCACGCAATTCAAAGCATGAATTGGGACGACCAACTCTTTATCTGATGGGGGAAGTACTTCAACCCCAAGATCGTCTCTGTTGGTGGACTTCAGATTCACCCCACTTGTATATTGGAGCTTGATTGCTTTAATATTGATCCTTAAGCAGATATTTTTCAGAGCTCAAAGAGGGAAAAGTCAAGGATAGATGATTAAGAGGAAATATATAAACAATCATCTCCAAATATCCAATCCAATATTTTTGAGGGGCTGTCACAGGGACGGGTGGGACAAGAAGTAACAGGTGAACAGATGATCCGAAGAGAGATCCAATTTAGAATTAAGGAGAACATTTCCTGACGGTGAGAACATTCAATCAGTGGAACGGTTTGCCTTCAAGAAGTTCTGAGTGCTCCATCACTGGAGGCTTTTAAGAAGAGATTGGCCCACTATTTGTCTGAAATGGTATAGGGCTTCCCACCTGAGTAGGGGGTTGTACTAGAAGACCTCCAAGGCCCCTTCCAACTCTGTTATTATTCTGTAATCTGGTGAAGGGACCTACTTCCCAACTTTCAAAATAAAGAGCTTTAGGTAAAAGTATAGGTTTCTCTCGCACATATGTGCTAGTCGTTCCTGACTCTAGGGGGCAGGTGCTCATCTCCGTTTCAAAGCCGAAGAGCCAGTGCCGTCCGAAGACGTCTCCATGGTCATGTGGCCGGCATGACTCAACGCCAAAGGTGCACGGAACGCTCTTACCTTCCCACCAAAGATGGTCCCTATTTTTCTACTTGCATTTTTTTACGTGCTTTCGAACTGCTAGGATGGCAGAAGGCTGGGACAAGTCATGGGAGCTCCCCCCGTTACGCGGCGCTAGGGATTCGAACCGCCGAACTGCCGACCTTTCGATCGACAAGCTCAGCGTCTTAGCCACTGAGCCACCACGTTCCTTAAAGAGCTTTAGGGTAATAAAAAAGATTTTAGATTGTGTGGAAATGAATAGATTAAGAATAAAAGATAAAGAGGAATTGGTGTATTTCAAGACATGGGAAAGATTCTGTGTATGGATAGAAAAGAAATATGAATAAAAGTTGAGAGATAAATGATATAGATAATAGAAAGTTAAATGAGGGATAAGACAAAAAAGAAATAGAAACTCAGATGACACCAGAGTAAATGGAAAAGGGGGAGGGGGGAAGAAAGAAGATTATAAATATAAATGTACAATTATGAAATGATAGATTGGGTAAAATGGGAAAGAAATTGAAAATAATGATTAGAAAATTGGAGTTGCTCGGATACCAAATAAGTGAAATATTGCACAACTAAGGAGAAAGAAAGGAGAGAAGAGGAGAGGGAGATGGAGAGAAAGGAATGGAAGAAAGGGGAAGGAGAGGAAGAAAGGATAGGGGACAAGAGCAGGAGGGGTGAGAAAAAAGAGGGGAGGAGTGGCGGAGAGGAAGGGGAAGTAGGAGAGGAGAGGAGGAGGAAGAAAGTAGAAGAAGAGAGGAGGGAGGGGAAAGAAGGAGAAGAAGGTTTGTTGTGAAAAGAGGGAAAAGAAAGGGTAGAAGAGCAATCCCAAATGTGATCAAAATGTCTTATTTTTATGCTTTCGTTAGAAAAAAATATGTATATATATATGATCAGTTATGGATAAGAGAATGTACATTTACAATACGTGTATGAGAAATAAAAATAATTTTTCAAAAAAAAAGAAAAAGAAAAAAAAGAGAGCTTTAGGGAAAGACAATAGGCCTCTTTAAGTGACCAACTCTGCCCTTTCCACAAAGCCTTGTGGGGAATGAACCCTAAGGGGAAAAATATTTTTGTAACGTATCAGTGGCTTAAAACAGATTCCTTCCGAGAACGTTAAAGTGCCTCTTTCCACCTTGGGTTTTTCCCCTCCCCCCCCCCGTTCCATTTCTCTCTCGTTGCAAATGCCCCAAATGGAAAGCATTTATTAAGCAACGTCCATCAATTGTCTGAAAAGCATTTATTAATTAGCCATCAGTTCCGCAAACCGGCGGCTGCAAGGCGGAAGGAGCTGTAGCACACAAAAGCAAGCCAACTGGTTGAGTTGAGCTGGAAGGTTACGAGCAGGTTGTTTTCATCCTTCGGCTTCATTTAAAAAAAAAAAAAAAAAATTAGCTTTAGGCCTCTGTGGTCTTTTCACGCCGACCCTGCTTGGTCTGTGGCGCCGCGAGAATGAAGTGCGGGAATGATGTTTGCTTAAGTTCTGTGGCCGGTGTTGGATGACCAGGTTTCTAAGGGGAAAACCGCTTTGCGGTATAAAATGTCGCTTCCGTAAGAAAAAGGGGATCCACGTGAAAATATTCTCCATGCTATGAGCTCTCTCTGCTTCTTGTTGGTTTTCTCTCAGTTAAGGTTGCAAAGCAATGGGAAGGACTAGGACAACCAGAGAAAGAAGCAGGGAAGAGCAGGGATTGGGGGCAAATTGTTTTAACGCCTTGGGGAGGTGGGGGGGAAAAAAACAAAAGGCCTCGCGAAAAGCAATTCCCCAAGGCCTTAAGGAAGCCGTTTATGAGCGCATTTCAAATCCCCATCCATTTCTGCACTGGGTTATTGATAAGATGCAGCAGGTACACCAGGCCAGGATGGAAAAATGGCCTCTTGTAAAGCTTAACGGGGCTTTCTTTAAAAAGAGGGGAAAAAAAATAATAGAAGAACATGCAACTCCAAGCTTGGAAGGTTTTATTCAGGAGAGAAGGTTCTAAGAAGGAAACCCTACCTGATGATCAATGAGGGGGGACGGGGGACCTCTGGATAGATGGATGGATGATAGCTGAGAGAGAGAGAAGATGGATAGCTGATACAGATAGGATAGTTGGATGGATGGGTGGAGGTAGTTAGAAACATAAAAAGATATAGATAGATAGATAGATAGATAGATAGATAGATAGATAGTTTCCACGAAAATAAGACCCTTATATATTTTTGAACCCCAAAATCAGCGCTTGGCCTTATTTTCGGGGAGGTCTTATTATTTTAGGGGGCATGGAGCAAGACGGGGCTCCTCTTGCCGTCTTACCTGATTTCCAGCTCTGTCTCCCTAACCCTTACCAGAGGAAATGGTGGGGACCGGCTGTGCATGCGGTTAAATATTTTCAGGGGAGGGCTTATTTTCGGGGAAACACGGGAGGGAGAGGGAGAGAGAGAGATGGGGGGGAGATAATGTGGGTGGGGAGAGAGGAAGGGAGGGGGAGAGAGATGGATGGATGGATGGATGATAGCTGAGAGAGAGAGAGCTGATGGATAGCTGATAGAAGTATAGTTGGATGGATGGATGGAGATATAGATAGAAAAAGATAAAAAGATAGATAGATAAAAAAGATAGATAGATAGATAGATAGATAGATAGATAGATAGATAGATAGAAGGTAGGTATAGATAGAAAGATGGTAGGTAGGTAGACAGGTTGGTAGGTAGATAGGTAGGTAGGTATAGATAGATAAGATAGATAGATAGATAGATAGATAGATAGATAGATAGATAGTAGGTAGGTATAGATAGAAAGATGGTAGGTAGGTAGACAGGTTGGTAGGTAGATAGGTAGGTAGGGATAGATAGATAAGATAGATAGATAGATAGATAGATAGATAGATAGATAGATAGATAGTAGGTAGGTATAGATAGAAAGATGGTGGGTAAGTAGATAGGTTGGTAGGTAGATAGGTAGGTAGGAATAGATAGATAAGATAGATAGATAGATAGATAGATGGATGGATGGATGGATGGAAAGTAGATAGATAATGTATGTGGGTGGGTGGAGAGAGAGAGAGAGAGAGAGAGAGAGAGAGAGAGAGAGAGAGAGAGAGAGAGGGAGGGAGGGATGGTAGTATTGGCTGTGGGGAAGAAATAGCAGGCAGAGGCCGAGATACCCTGGAATAGAAGCGACTGCATTTGTATCAATCACCTGTTCAACTTTTGGAGTAGAGATCGGGAGACCCCCTCCCCACAGGCAAGGCAGCCCTACGATTTGATGAAGTCAAGGGCCCGATTGTGCCAACAGAATTTAAGGGTCAGCAAAGCGGGGCAATTCTATCCAGCCTTTCGGCAAGGCCCCTTCCCAGAAGACTGTTGTTGTCAAAAGTGGCTGTCGCGTCAAGGAAGCTTAACCACAGTAAGATTCCCGCCTCTAACCAGGATTAATCTAAAGCTGCGAGTAACACAAATTGAACGATACGGCTTATCTTGGGCGGGCAGGCAGGCATCTGTCCTCTATTCAGGTGAACTAAAAATAAAAAAACAAAAGAAAACAAAACACAGACACAAACATGTACAAGTCTGAATAGGCGGGTCACATCCAAGGGGGGTGGGGTGGGGAGGGGGGTAGGAGGTGTGGGGGGGTGGGGGCAAGAAAAGCTCTGAACACTTTACATCTGTGCGACAAAGAGAGCACAAAAACGGTGCCTTTGGCATTCCCATGCTGAGTGTATGGAAATGGCTGGTGTGAAGTGCTGCATTTCCCCCGTTTTTGCTTTAACGCGGAGGCGCACTTGTTTACGAGACGGTACGTACGACCAGAAAGTGCTGCTTGGGTGACGGCACAACGTAGAGGGACATAAATACGAGGGAGGAGAGCGCTCCGATCGATCGCTGGGAAATGCCACATGCAATCGTCCGGCAACGCAATCGGTACGCTCTTACCGCCGTTCAGAAGAAGCCGTTACGTTTCTGAAAGGCTGGCGTCGTTACGTTCGTGGTTTGTACGCGGAATAAACAAGTTTTGAGCAAAACATGAGAGGCGGGCTAACCCCAGTCTCTACCAACCAAGGAACATCTGCAGTTCATTATTTTAGAACAGACCTCGATTCGTGGGTCTCTTGGACTTTTAATGGTTTGGGACAAACCACAATTCTATGGCTACTGAGAAGCTATCATACCTATTTCCCAGGGCTTCGTATAATTTAAGAAAAGAGGCAAAAAACCCCGAGAGGATATGATAGTACTTATAAGCCAGGGGTCTCCAAACTGGGCAATTTTAAAGACTTGTGGACTTCAACTCCCAGAATTCCTCAGCCAGCCCTAACCCCGTGCTGGCTGGGGAATTCTGGGAGTTGAAGTTCACAAGTCTTAAAAAGTTGCCAAGGTGGGAGGCTCCTGCTTTAAGCGATCGTAGCGGGAGACACAAGACAACACTTACGTTTCTCCGCTTAAGTTACTTCTGGGTACCTACAAACTAATACATGTTAGTTCGAGCTGCGTTTCCGGTTGTCAATCAAGTGTTAGCTTTCCTGGTCAATGCACCGATTCGCAGGGGGCCAAGATAATTGGAATTAAAGCACGATAAGAGCCGTGGCGAGCTGCCAGCAGTTCCGATTCTGAGCGGCTCAAGGTTGACTCAGCCTTCCCATCCTCCCGAGGGTCGGTAAAAAGGAAGACCCAAGATTGTTGGGGGCAAGAGGCTGACTCTGAAAACCGCTTAAAGAGGGCTGCAAAGCACTACAAAGCGGTATATAAGTCTAAGGGCTATTGCTATGATGAATGCTGACTCTTTGATTACTGCTGTGTATTGACACTTTATCTATACCCCCACAAAATTTTTAGCGAGCTGGCAATTGCCAGCCTACACAGCTCAGGCTCATAAATTTCCAATATAATTGATTTATCTATACAATCATGGACCCCTGCGAGTTTTGTCATGACTTTCCGGGACCAAAAACCACATTTAGAATCAAGTAGATGACTAGCACACAAGACACCATGCTAGCTAGCAAAGGTCTCTCATAAAAGTATTTGTGTTCCTTGCTATTCATTAACTGTACGACGATGGGATGGAATTGCTCAAGAACCATTCCTTGGTACAGTTATAACCAGCAAGTCGTGAAGCAGTCTATGCCAAAGGAAGACAACAATTTCCCTCCCCCTCCCTCCCCCCAAATTCAAGCCATCGCATCTGGATCCCAATTAATTTCACGGAGCGAAATTCTCCATTGAGAGGCCCAATTGCTCATATATATATATATATATATATATATATATATATATATATATATATATATATATGTATATGTATATGTATATGTATGTATATATATGGTTGTTTTTTTTTCATATTTCAGTACTTTTTATGAGATTAGACCATTCCATACTGTTAAAAACATAAAAGTTTGCCAGGATAAAATGAACTCACCGTCTGTATTAAGACAAGAATGCAGGAAGAAAAGTACACAGTCAGTTGACAGGGAAATTATTTTAAATCTAAAGAGTTTGTGTGCCTATCTGCGGAGGGGCATTTTAATGTGTTTATCGGGTAGCCTCTGGATTACAGATTACTGTGCGAATCAAAACTGAGCTCCCACAGAAATATCATTTTTATTTGCTACAGCTAGAACTGTTGTACAATCTAAGCTTTTTTAAAAAAAACAACACACAAATCTTAGATTTGTCCAACTACATCATCACTGTTGCCGAGGAAGTTTAAGCTATAGACGTGGTTCTTGACCGGGCAAAACTTTCTGGAAACTTGGAAAAGGCAGTATCTGAAATTTTGGGTGGTCTGGAATATCTATTTTCTAATCTTAAAGATTAATTTTTAATCATTTCCTTTGGAAAGCTATTTTGAGTAGGCTGCCCCCAATCCTTTCCTCGCAATTCAAATTCCATGACTGCCATTTTCGGTCTCACAATTTACTGTCAACAATTAACAGGCTAAATTTCATTAAAAAAAAAATCTCTATGTGTATGTTTTGTTTTGTTTTGCCTATGCAATTTTTAAAAATGTCTTGTTTGCTGTCGTTCTGTTTTTATATTTTTTTTTCTTTTCTTTCTTTCTTTTTTTTGGGGGGGGGGAGTTTGTACAGGTAGTCCTCAACTTACAGCCCCTTCGTTTAGTGACCGTTTGAAGTTACAACGGCCCTAAAAAAAGGGACTTATGACTGTTGCAGCATCCCGATGGTCATGTGATCAAAAATTGAGACCTTTGGAAAAATTAGGATGATTATGTTGAGATAAAACAGTAATGAAGATGATTTGCTGTGAGTGATGGTTAAGATATTGTTTATGATAATAGCAATGATTTATACTTTTAAGATACATTCATCTAAACAAAAAGAAAAGATAATGAAATGATATTGAGTTAGGATTTAAAGATTTAAGTAAAGGGTTTTTGGACAATGGTATTATAAAATAGATAGAATTTAGGGAAACAATTGTGTAAAACATTAAGTTGTGATATTTGGAAATTAAGATTGAGGTGAAATAATAGAAAGGAAATTGATTTGAGCAAGTTATTGGGAGCGGGTTTTTTCTCTCTCTCTCTGTTTTATTTTTTTTTATTACTTTTATAATATGATGATTAGTGGAGATGAGTCGTTGTTAAAGATGAATTTGTGATTGTACCGATTTATGACCAGATCAATGCTTCGTTCTAAAAAGATGTATTTTATGTTTATGTTTTTAAAAAAATTTAAAAAAAAGTTTTACCAAAAAAAAAAAAAAATTGAGACCTTTGGCAACTGACTCCATTTATGACGGCTGCAGTGTCCCAAGGTCATGTGATTCCCCCTTTGGCGACCCTCTTGATGAGCAAAATCAACGGGGAAGCCAGATTCACTTAACAGCCGTGTGACTCATTTAACAGCTGCAATGAGATTCGCTTAACAACGAATCTCACTTAAGATCTTGCTTAGCAACACGAATTGTGGTCATAAGCTGAGGACTACCTGTACAAACTCCCCAAAAAATGAAGGCGAATAAATAACGCGGTGAATAATATATATATATATGTATATTAAAAAAAATTATTTATTTATTTAAATTCGCAATTAAAAAAACCCGAACAGGGGAAAGTTTCTTCTTCCCTCTCGGGTGAAGACAAGTCGGCTGACGTACCTTTCAGAGCGATGACCTTGGAGGCAGGATTCATAATGGCACTTTCCGCTGAGATGGGACGCCGGATGGGTGTCGTTGGGTCGCTCAGGTCGACAATGACCACCTGCGCTTGCTCCCCGACTTTCTCTCGGATGCAGATGAATTTGTCCGATTCCATTGTTAATGTGCTGAACCCGATGTTGGCTGGGTTAATTCCAAGATTCTGGAGCTAAAAACAAGAAGAAGAGACATTTCAAGGAGATATTGGACTAAGATACACACGTGGTTGGAAAAAATGACAAAGAGGAATACTGATTTTAAACCAGAGATATTTTGATTAGGGATCTTACCGGAGACTTATAATAAAGAACTGCAATACTTAATTGTGAATCTTTTAACAGCGGCTAGAATTGTATTTGCTAAAAACTGGAAAGGAGAAAAGATACCTATTGATTAAAAAATTATTAACAAAATGATGGAATGTGCTGAAATGAGTAAACTGACTTTTGAAATAAAGAACAGGAAGATAAACAATATTATCTGATATGGGATTTATTCTATCAATAGATGGACAATAAACTTTGGAGATAATTATGAAATAAGTGGAAGCTGACATAAATTAAATGAAATATTTTTTATGGAAATGAGCTTGGGATGTTTAGTGATAATTTGAAGAGGAGGAGGCGCACAAAAGAATGTCACCGATCGATATACTGCCTGTAATTGTATGGAATGATAATGTTTTTGTGTTTTGTTTTTTGTTTTAAAATAAAAAAAAGTTGATTAAAAAAAAAAAAGATACATTTCGTTAGAATTCTTCTTCTGCTGTCCATTCATTTCTTGACTTGGTATTTTTTTGGGCGGGAGAAGAAGAAAACAGCCCTCCGAGCTAATGCACAGGGAATTTCAAACTCGATGTCCGCCAGATGTGAATTCCAAACCAGGGGGGAAAAAAGTTAGGTGGGAATTGTGGAGATTTCAGTGGTGATGTTCCAGGGAGGTACTGAATTCAGAAAGAATGAATGCCTTGCAGAAAATCCTTCAAGAATTCAATTCTTTCTACAATGTTCGGTGTCGGCAGATATACCAGGAAGAAAAAAAATCTTGGCTCCCCTCATGCCAAGTTCTTGGGAACTATTTGGACCCAACTGTGTATTTTTATTATTTATTTATTTTATATCTTTTTATTATTTTTATAACTAACTCAAGGCGGCAGACATATGCAACACACAGCTTCCTCATCCTATTTTCCCCACAACAACTGCCTTGTGAGGTGGGGTTGGGTTCAGAGAGAGCGACTGGCCCCAAATTACCCAGCCGGCTTTCATGCCTAAAGCGGAACTAGAATTCACCATCTCCTGGTGATTGGCCCAAAGTCACCCAGCTGGTTTTCATGGCTAAGGCAGGACTAGAACTCACCATCTCCTGGTGATTGGCCCAAAGTCACCCAGCTGGTTTTCATGGCTAAGGCAGGACTAGAACTCACTATCTCCTGGTGATTGGCCCAAAGTCACCCAGCTGGTTTTCATGGCTAAGGCAGGACTAGAACTCACTATCTCCTGGTGATTGGCCCAAAGTCACCCAGCTGGCTTTTATGCCTAAGGTGGGACTAGAATTCACTATCTCCTGGTCATTGGCCCAAAGTCACCCAGCTGGTGACTGGGTGCTTAAGGTGGGACTTGAATTTATGGTCTCCTTTTTAGGCTGGCACCTTAACCACTAGATCAAACTGGCTCTTTCTTGGCAGTGACTTCTTGTATGAAGGTCTTTCAATGTCCCAGTCTAGTCTAATCCAAGTCCTACCTACCCTCAGTTTAAAAAAAAGAAGAAGAGGAAATCATGGATGGTTAAGTGCTCTGTAAACACCCAATGATTTACCAAAAGCATTTAGAGTACAAATGAAGGGACACGTACGGGACCTGAATGCAGTAAAGTGCAGAACGGAACTATCTAAACATCAAAACCATCATCAAAAAAGCACAACAAAGAATGTTCTTTCTGCGCCAACTCAGGAAGCTCAAACTTCCCAAGGAGCCGCTGATCCAGTTCTACAGAGGAATTATTGAGTCTGTCATCTGCACCTCCATAACTGTCTGGTTTGGCTCTGCAACCCAACAAGAGAGACAGAGACTTCAGAGGATCATTAGAACTGCAGAAAAAACAATGGCTACCAACCTGCCTTCCACTGAGGACCTGTATATTGCACGAATCAAAATGAGGGCTGTGAAAATATTTACAGACCCCTCACATCCTGGACATAAACTGCTTCAACTCCTACCCTCAAAACGACGCTATAGAGCACTGCACACCAGAACAACTAGACACAAGGACAGTTTTTTCCCCAAATGCCATCACTCTGCTAAACAAATAATGTCCCACAACACTGTCAAACTAACTACTAAGACTGTATTACTATTCTCATCATCCTGACTAGTGCCTATCTCTTCCCACTTATGGCTATATCCATGTTGCTTGTACCTTTACAACTTATATTGTTTTTACTTGTTTCCTAGAATGATTTGATTGCTTATTAGTAACCTTAACTATCACTGTTGTATTTTTTATTCTCGATGAATGTATTTTATTCTCCTTATGTACACTGAGCGCATATACACCAAAGACCAATTCCTTGTGTGTCCAATCACACTTGGCCAATAAAAAATTATTCTATTCTATTCTACCCTACTCCTATTCTATTCTATTCTACTCTACTCTACTATTCTATTCTACTCCTATTCTATTCTATTCTATTCTATTCTATTCTATTCTACTCTACTATTCTACTCTACTCCTATTCTATTCTATTCTATTCTACTCTACTCTTCTACTCTATTCTATTCTACTCTACTCCTATTCTATTCTATTCTATTCTATTCTACTATTCTACTCTACTCCTATTCTATTCTATTCTACTCTACTATTCTACTCTACTCCTATTCTATTCTATTCTATTCTACTCTACTATTCTACCCTACTCCTATTCTATTCTATTCTATTCTACTCTACTATTCTACTCTACTCCTATTCTATTCTATTCTACTCTACTATTCTACTCTACTCCTATTCTATTCTATTCTATTCTACTCTACTCTACTATTCTACCCTACTCCTATTCTATTCTATTCTATTCTATTCTACTCTACTATTCTACTCTACTCCTATTCTATTCTATTCTATTCTATTCTATTCTATTCTACTCTACTCTACTCTACTATTCTACCCTACTCCTATTCTATTCTATTCTATTCTACTCTACTATTCTACTCTACTCCTATTCTATTCTATTCTATTCTATTCTATTCTACTCTACTATTCTACTCTACTCCTATTCTATTCTATTCTATTCTACTCTACTCTACTATTCTACCCTACTCCTATTCTATTCTATTCTATTCTACTCTACTATTCTACTCTACTCCTATTCTATTCTATTCTATTCTACTCTACTATTCTACTCTACTCCTATTCTATTCTATTCTATTCTACTCTACTCTACTCTTCTACTCTACTCCTATTCTATTCTATTCTATTCTACTCTATTCTTCTACTCTATTCTATTCTACTCTACTTCTATTCTATTCTATTCTATTCTACTCCTATTCTATTCTATTCTATTCTATTCTACTCTACTATTCTACTCTACTCCTATTCTATTCTATTCTATTCTATTCTACTCTACTATTCTACTCTACTCCTATTCTATTCTATTCTATTCTACTCTACTCTTCTACTCTATTCTATTCTACTCTACTCCTATTCTATTCTATTCTATTCTATTCTACTCCTTTTCTATTCTATTCTTTCTATCTATTTCTATTTCTATTTCTATTATTTCTATTTCTATTATTTCTATTTCTATTTCTATTATTTCTATTTCTATTTCTATTATTTCTATTTCTATTTCTATTTCTATTTCTATTTCTATTTCTATTTCTATTTCTATTTCTATTTCTATTCTACCCTACCCTACCCTATTCTATTCTCTTACAGGGAAGAAAAAAATGACAGGCTAAGTTTCCAAAACTGTACATTCAACTATCTTGCCCTCTTAGTATTGAACAGTTTTATGTACATTTCTGGAGGCTGCTTAATAATTTTGCCTGGTAATCTATTTGTAAGTAATTGTCAATTGCTAAGAAGAGAGAAAAGGCAAAATAATAATAGTAATAATAAAGATCGAATTATGGAACATAAAGCAAACAAGGAATCCTTACTACAGTAATTGTCATGTTTCTGTAATATTCAGTTATAACAGTATTTAATTTTTTTACGTAAACAAGCTTGTTCACTACAAGCAGGAAACTCCTCTCAGAAGTCCCTTTTAGGCGGTTAACACTGCATAAAAAACATTGGGAAAATGACAGCATCTAGAAAGAATTCCAAATTCCTTCCTACAGAAGACACAACAGATCGCAAGCATGAAATATCTTGAGCATCCAAATGTCAAACGCTACCATTAAACAGAACCTTGGAATTGTCTGCTACAAACGTCTACACAATTTTGACATTCTCGATTCCAAGCGGGTCGAAAATTCTCACGGCATCTTCTCTTTCACATCTGAAATTCTGAAGGGAGTGGTTCTAAATCAGCAGCTCTGTCTCGAAAGACCGAAAACCGAAGATTGCTCAGCCAACCTCCCCCAATCTAATCCTCGTCTTGTTCAAGGCAGTTTTCCTCTAGTTAAGACCATTTATTTCAATATTCTACCACCTAACTAAGAGAAGAGGGGAAAAAAAGCTCAAGCAATTTCCTGGGAAACTGGCTAAGAGGAGTTTTCGTGTATTCATTATCCTTATCGCAGAAGTATAAATACTTGGACATCATTGCCTTCTTCAGTCTGAGGCCTTATCGCAATTTTCCCTTTGAAATATTTCTTCTCACAGATTTTTTTACAACGCACCTGTTGTAGCATCTAGTAAAATAAAACAATATTCCCCCTCCAAGTTTTTGTTTAATCGAAGTTCCGTTCTGCACTTTTCTGCATTCCACGCCTGTCTTGCAACATAATTAGGTTAAAAGGAAGAAAAATAGAAATCCTGCAAAGGAAAAATAGAAATCCTGCAAAGACTCATTAAGACTTCGAGTATAGGAAGTCCTTGACTTACGGCCGTTCAAAGTTACAACGGCACTGGGGGAAAAAGCGACTTATCGTTTTTTCCACTTCTGATTCTTTATGGTCACGCGATCAAAACTCAGACGCTTAGAAACTGGCATGTATTTATGACTGTTTGCAAACCTTTCTAGCTGGCAATTCAGTGGGTTTGATTAAATATTGATTATTTGATTAATAACCGAGCGACCCACTTAACAAGCTGCAGTGATTCGCTTCTTAACAATTGTGGCAAGAAAGGTCACAAAATGGGGCCAAACTCGTTTTAACAGCTGGCTTAGCAAAAGGAATGCTGGGTTCAGTTATGGTCGTAAGTTAAGGACTATCTTGTACAGCAAAAGAGCAACTGGTCCTCGGCAATCGATGGCAATGGACATTCCAACCGAGTTCCACCAATAACCATGGTTTCTTTTCGGTTTCGAAGCCACCATTGACCAAGTTCAGATAACACGTTAAAGCTATAAACTAGGGATTTGTGAACATTTTCAGCCAAGCACTGCATTCTCTATTTTAAAAATACCTTCCAGCTTCTGCAGATTGGTGGGACCCTAACAAAATGGGGATACAGGCAGTCCTCGTTTAGTGGCCACAATTGGAAGCAGCAACTCAAGTTTGTTAAGCAAAGCTGTTCCCTAAATTAAACCACAACGGTGGTTACGGCTTTGAGCTTTGCGCTGCAAACCTACCGAGGCTGTAAACGGGGATTAGATGCAGAGTTCCACTGTCCTCCATTTGTAACAGCAAACCGTCAATAAACAAGAGAGTTGCTAAAGGAGGATTACCCAGGGATGCGTTTGCAGACGTCTCATTACCAAACTAGGCAACATCATCAGTGCTAGAAGCGAGTGGTGTTTGTGGAGAGGAGGAAGAGGAGGAGGACTGTGGGGGTCCTTGATGCTCTTTGAGAGAGCTTGTTTTCTTGCAGACATTTCATTGACCCAACTAGTGCTGTAAAAGATTTATGACCGTTTTTTCACACTTACGACCATTGCAGCATCCCCACGGGATCAAAAATTCAGACTTTTGGCAGCTGACTTCTATTTGTGACGGTCGCGGTGTCATGTCCCCCCCCCGGGTCACGTGATCCCCCTTTTGTGACCCGTTCGAATCTCACCAGGCTCAAGGTTGACTCAGCCTTCCATCCTTTCTAAGGTAGGTAAAATGAGGACCCAGATTGTGGGGGCAATAAGCTGACTTTGTATAAAATATACAAAAGGATGAAGGCTATTGCTTAACGCATTGTAAGCTGCCCTGAGTCTCCGGAGAAGGGCGGCATATAAATCGAACCAATAAATAAATAAATAACTTAACAGCCCTGGCCGGAAATGACCTAAAATGGGGCAAAACTCACTTCACAACTGTCTCGCTTTGGGACAGAAATGTGGGGTTCAAGTGTGGCTGTAAATCAAGGACTACCAGTACTAGTACATAGGCAAAGGGTCATTTATAATCTTAAAGCAAATATAACATTTACGGGTCAGAAGACTTCTTAAATTGATGGGAATCTCATTTTTCAGAGAATCTTAAAGGTTTAGTTCCCTTAGAATATTTTAAAAAACTGCAGAAATTTAAAAAATAAATAAAATCCCTCTGTTTCCAATACTTAAACGGGCTTCCTCCGAGAGATTTTCTTCCGATTTATGTTCAGGTCATATCCCCTGACTGAAATCATAATTATTTTTGATAATTTTAAACCGGTATAAATGAGCACTCATTACTTTGGCTTCTCCCCACTGTAAAAATATGCGATGCCTTCGGAATATTAAGTTGCTCAAGGAATTAAGTTGTTTTCAACCCAGACTCTGGGACTGACTGTCAGTTCGGCTACTGTTATAACGTGACAAGTAAAAACACCAAGAGATTTGCAGAAAATACCAGGTAAAATAATGATCGTAGAGCATAGGTGAAGGTTCCCCTCGCACATATCGTGCTAGTCGTTCCCAACTCTAGGGGACGGTGCTCATCTCCGTTTCAAAGCCGAAGAGCCAGCGCTGTCCGAAGACGTCTCCGTGGTCATGTGGCCAGCATGATTCAACGCCAAAGGCTCACGGAACGCTGTTCCCTTCCCACCAAAGATGGTCCCTATTTTTCTACTTGCATTTTTTTTTTTACGTGCTTTCGAACCGCTAGGTTGGCAGAAGCTGGGACAAGTCACGGGAGCTCACCCCGTTACGCAGCACTCGGGATTCGAACCGCTGAACTGCCGGCCTTTCGATCAACAAGCTCAGCATCTTAAGCCACTGAGCCATTGCATCCCTTATTCATAGAGCATGGCACCCCCGCCCCCCAAAACCATAACATGGCAATAGCAGCAGGGCAATGATTTTATATACAAGTGCCCATCAGCCCTCATCAAATTGTTCAAGGGTACAAATACTCCTCGACTTACAACAGTTTATTTAGTAACCGTCCAAAGTTACAACGGCACTGAAAAAAGTGACTCGGGACCGTTTTTCACAGTTACGACCTTCGTAGTATCCCCATGGTCATGTGATCCAAATTCAGACGCTTGGCAATTGGTTCGTACTTATGACCGTTGCTGTGTCCCAAAAGTTCATGGACCTTCTGACCAGGAAAATCAATGAGGAAGCCAGATTCATTAACAACTGGGGTGACTAATTTATCAACCGCAATCTTTCACTTAACAACTATGGCAAGAAAGGTGGGGAAATTGGGCAGGGGGGGGGGAACTCGCTTAACAAACGTCTCACATAACAACAGAAATGTTGGGGCTCAATTGTGGTCGTAAGTTGAGGACAACCTGCACCATTCTTAAGGGACATCATTCTGCATATCCTTAACAAATGAAGACTAAGGAGAAGCAAGCTCAAATCTCTGTTGAGATAAATCAATCAATCGGAATGGAGTTGGAAGGGACCTTGGAGGTCTTCTAGTCCAGGAGTCAGCAACCTGCGGCTCTGGAGCCACATGTGGCTCTTTCACCCCCTCGGCTGCGGCTCCGTCGCTCAAAATGTGCATCACAACAGCCAATGTGCGACACACGCCGGCACGCAATTTATTGAGCTTTTCAATCCCCGGTAGGCCAACCATGGATAAATCCAAGAAAAGAAAAGTTTCAGAAGAAAACAGAACGTTTAATTCAATTACATATGCTAGTTTTGTGGCCGCTCAAGAAATAGTCAGGCACGGGAAGGGTTTTGTGGCTCCCGGTGTTTTCTTTTCTGTGGGAAATGGGTCCAAATGGCTCTTTGAGTGTTTAAGGTTGCAGACCCCTGTTCTAGTCCAACCCCCTGCTCAAGAAGGACAGCCTGCCTATACCAAATAAATAATAACCAGATAAATTTGGGGTCCATCGTCCTTACATTATTGTGTAAACAAGGGAGAAGGCAAATACACACACACACACACACACACACACACACACACACATATATATATATATATATATATATATATATATATATATATATATACGCGAAAAGAAACTGGAACTGGAAGAGCAGGAAATGTTTAGGAGCAGAGATTGGAACAAATAACACAGAAGCCAAAGAGCCCCCAAAGAAGAAAATATGAGATAACTGTAATTAAAACTTGCCACCGTTCTTTAACAAAAATAATTACTTTGGATTCGTGCTTTCATCCCAAAAGACGGTTATGTTCCACAATCCATTAGAATTTTAGACTGGAAAGAAACCCAGATCAGGGCAACATTTCTAGAATTCTGGTTTACGCTTTCAAGCTGGCTGAAATTCAGAACTTTAAATTCGGGAATTCCCCAATTTTGCGAGTTGAGCAGCTAAATAAATTTGCAAGACAAACAATAAACAAACTAACTAACTGAATTCAGGCTGCGACGCATAGCCTACGTAAGAGGTGAACCTGGTGGGACCGACATGCAAATCAACGTGTTTTGGACTCACGACGAAAAAAGCAGAGTTTGGGAGGATCGTGCATCACACCTTACAATTTCACATTTAAAAGGTTTAAAATAAATATATGCTGCTTCTCAACCAGAAGCAATCCCCAGACCCCCCCCCATGCATGGACACCTCCCCCCCACACACACACACTGAGTAGTAGCCTGACTAGGTGGTTCAGTGGCTAAGACAGTTCGGCGGTTCGAATCCCTAGTACAGGTCTCCTGCGTGAGCAGGGGGTTGGACTAGATGACCTCCAAAGATCCCTTCCAATTCTGTTACTGTTACATCTGCCGATGCTTACATCTCATTAAAGGTAAAGGTTCCCCTCGCACATATGTACTAGTCGTTCCCGACTCTAGGGGGCGGTGCTCATCTCCGTTTCAAAGCCAAAGAGCCAGCGCTGTCCGAAGACGTCTCTGTGGTCATGTGGCCGGCATGACTCAATGCCAAAGGTGCACGGAACGCTGTTCCCTTCCCACCAAAGATGTTCCCTATTTTTCTACTTGCATCTTTTTTTAACGTGCTTTCGAACTGCTGGGTTGGCAGAAGCTGGGATAAGTCACGGGAGCTCACCCCGTCACGCAGCACTAGGGACTCGAACCGCCGAACTGCCAATCTTTCGATCGACCAGCTTAATGTCTTAGCCACTGAGCCACGGACCCCTTAAACCTGGCTGAAATAAAACATGGCCCAACGTTGAGCAGAAAAATGTCCTAAACTTGAGGGGAGGGAGGGCAGAGTGTGCGTGTTTTTGTGTGTGTGTGTGTGTGTGTAGTTGGAAATGGATGGACTCAGTGGCCAAGGGAGGGGCAGGCTGAAAGTCATTGGGAAATCCATTTCCGGTGCCCTCATTCATTTCAGCAATTTTTTTTTAACTCCTGCCACAAACTCTCTCTCTCTCTTTTTTTTTTTCCTCCTTCCCCCTTTCCTTTCTTTTCCTTTCCTTTGCCAACCCAGGTTGCTTTCCTCTTCTGCTGGCTTTCCTGCCCTCTTTGATACTAAATGGGGAGATGAGATTCCCCCCCCCCCCGCACTTCCCCATCTAGGAGGAGAGGCGGAGGGTATCTCTTTACAATCTGCCCCCCCTCCTCCGCTAAAGTCCTACATTCTACCCTGCAAATAGAGGAGCACCAAGGAAGGAGGTTTTTGGGGAGGGGGTGTAAGGTTGGGGGGGGGAACTGAAGTGGGCAGTGGCCGTTCTTGCAGGTCTGTGGGGTGGAATAGGGGTGGGGGGGTTGGCTCGAAAGTCCCGGGAGATGAAGCTCCTGCACTATACCTAACCCCCCCCTCCCCATTTTTTAGATCTAGAAAAACAAGATGGGGGGGCATGCAGGCTGAACCCCCCCAGCTCCTCTCTCTCTCTCCCCCCCTACCTCTTTCTCCTCCCCCCTCCCTCCATCATTCTTGGTGGTGTAGTAATGCAGGCCAGAGCTGTTGTCCTCCCTCCCCCACCCCAAAAAAAAAAAAGAGAGGGAGGGGAGGAGGAAGGAAGGAGGGAAGGAGGGAAGGAGGGAGGGAGGGAATCCAGTGACTCTGCACAAATCTCTACAATCCAAACTAAAGGGGGGAAAACCCCCCCACCCCAAAAAAAACACCATCTCAGGTCAGCAGGCTTTCTTCCCTCCTCCCCCACTCCCAACTCTCCTCCCCCACTCACTCCACCTCCCCTCCCCATAAGTCATAAAAAATTTTAAAAAGGTGCCCAAATCCTTCTCTTCTCTCCCCCCTCCCCCGACAATAAATAAATAAATAAAGGGGGGGTGTTTTGCATGAATGTAAAAGGATTCCCACCCAAGACAAAAAGAGGGGGGGGAGACTCCCCCAAAAGGGAGGGGGTGTCCCCCCCCAAAAAAAGGAGTTGCCTCCCTTCAAATTCAAGAAAGGGGGGGCTTCCCTCTCTTTTGCATCACCCCCACCAAATACAGACCCCCCCCTTTTGCAAGAAGAGGGGGATCATCAGCCCCCACCCCCATGAAGACCTCCCCCCCAAAGAGGGGAGGGGGTCTCTCCAGCCCCCTCCCCACCCTTACTAGGCCTCAGCCCCCTCCCCAACTTTCCCCCAAAGGAGAGGGGGGGAGCTTGGAGAGGGGGGAAAGAAAGAGGAAGCCCCCCCTCCTCCCTTCTTACAACCCCCCCCCTTCCCCCCCCCGCCGCCCCCAGCCCCAAATCCTCACCTGAAAATGCTCCTGGAATCTTATGGGGAGGATTTGAGCCATGGTGGTGGGAGAAGGGGACCCCCGAGGCTGAGAAGCGGGAAGAGGGGGGGGAGACCCCCGAGAGAGACCGGGTTGGTGGGGGGGAAAGTCCGGGAACGGCCGCCGCTTCGCTGCCCCACACGCGCGCCCGGCAGCGAGGGGTGGGGAGCCGCTCTCCGGCGGGGACGGTACTGCGCAGGCGCGGAGGTCTCTCTCTCTCTCTCTCTCTCTCTCTCTCTCTCTCTCTCCCCCCCGCCCTCCTTTTTCAAGGCTTCGGCCCCCGTGCCAGGAGAAGATCCCTCCGCGCCGGTCGGCCGACCCACCCACCCCTCTCTTCGAAGGGGTCCTCCGAAGGAAGAAATAGTCCCTGAGCCAGCCGGGTTGTTTATTTTTTTTTTTTTGGCGCCGTCTCTCTCTCTCTCTCTGAAGGGGAGGGGGGAGATGGGGAAGGGGCAAAGGTCACTCTGCTGGGAGGGGGAGAGGAGGGGAAGGGGGTCCTTGGGAAAATGGGTGAGGGGCGGGCTTGTCTTACATGCCCCCCCCCACCACCTCTTGCCAATTGCTGACATCCTATGAGTCAGGATGATGCTGAAGTCCAAGGTTTTGCTATATTCTTTCTTTCTTTCTTTCTTTCTTTCTTTCATTCATTCTTTTTCTCTTTCTTTCTTTCCTTTTTTCTTTCTTTTTCTTTCTTTCTTTTCTTTCTTTTTCTTTCTTTTTCTTTCTTTCATTCTTTTTCTCTTTCTTTCCTTTTTTCTTTCCTTTTTTCTTTCTTTTTCTTTCTTTTTCTTTCCTTTCCTTTCCTTTCTTTCTTTCTCTTTCTTTCTTTTTCTTTCCTTTCCTTTCTTTCTGTTTCTTTCTTTCATTCATTCTTTTTCTCTTTCCTTTTTTCTTTCTTTCTTTTTCTTTCTTTTTTCTTTCTTTTCTTTCTTTCTTTTTTTCTTTCTTTTTCTTTCCCTTTTTCTTTCTTTTTCTTTCTTTCTTTCTCTTTCTTTCTCTTTCTTTCTTTCCTTCCCTCCCTCCCTTTCCTTTTTTTCCCCTTTCTTCCTTCTTGTTTCTTCTTCTTCTCTAATGAGAGTCTCTAAAAACTCTTAAATTTTGCTTTACATTTCTGTTTCAGTCGTAAGATCTTTTACTCTCGGAAGTATTCATGAAACGAACAGCGCAACTATTCTGTGTCTATTTAAGACAACAGAGCCTTGGTGGCGCAGCAGATGAAAAGTGCTGTCAAGGAACACCAGCTGCCTGCAATTACTGCGAGTTCGAATCTCACCAGGCTCAAGGTTGACTCAGCCTTCCATCCTTTCCGAGGTAGGTAAAATGAGGATCCGGATTGTGGGGACAATAAACTGACTTTGTATAAAAAAAAAGAACACCGCTTAGGGAGGGAACGAAAGCCCTACTAAGCAGGTATATACAAAAGTATGAGGGCTATTGCTTAACACATTGTAAGCCGCCCTGAGTCTCCGGAGAAGGGCGGCATATGAACCAATAAATAAATAAATAAATATTTCCGCACCACCTCTCATTCCATCTTCCCCTTTCCTTCCCTTCCCTTCTCTTTCTTCTTCCTCCTCTTCTTCTTCTCCTTCTCCTTCCCCTCCTCCCATCAAGCATTCCACCTGGGCAGATTGATGCCCAATAGTCACCTAATCTCTTTATTATCTCAATTGCAAAAGGACAGGTGGCTGGACCCTTCCTAGTGTTTTTATGTCCCAAAGATGCTTCCCCCCCTTTTTTTTCAATACCTCTCAAGGTATTTTACTCTCAGAAGTATTCATGAAATGAACATGAATTTCAGCTCCACCTCTCATTCCATCTTCCCCCTCCCTTCCCCTCCTTCCTCTTCTTTTTCTTCTTCTTCTCTTTCTCCACTTCCTCCTCCTCCTCCCACCAAGCATTCCACCTGGGCAGGTTGATGCCCAATAGTCACCTAATCTCTTTATTATCTCAATTGCAAAAGGACAGGTGGCTGGACCGTTCCTAGTGTTTTTATGTCCTAAAGATGCTTCCCCCCCCCCTTTTTTTTTTTCAATGCCTCTCAAGCTACGGTGCCATGTATGAAAATGCCCAAAACTAGGGTTCTTCAGCAAACCACGGTTAGGTCTGCCAATGCCACGGGAGACATGTGGGGACTGAAATAGGCAGCATCACCATCCTCTGCATCTTTTGTGAAAGCATCAATCGGCTCTAAAATAAATATTTGGGAAACGTGTGTTATTTATCCGTAGTGGAGCGAAGCGCTGCTGTGGCGGTATGCCAACTACTATCACACATGATTGACCTCGGAATTGCATTCACTTATCTTACTGCTACGTGGGTGGATGGTTTGTGTTTTGTTGGCTGTTGTTTAGTTTATGCGGGGAATCCACAATCGGCAACCACAACGGGGATTGGCAACTCGGCTGCCGAGCGAAGTCGTGGCTAAGTGAAACCACAATTGTGGCTTAGATTTGACTTCAAGTTTGCGAGTTCTGGTCCCCACTTTCTGCATGAAAGCCGGCTGGGTGACTTTGGCCCAATCATCGGGAGACGGCGAGTTCCAGTCCCACCGTAGGCATGAAAATCGATGGGATGACTTTAGGCCAGTTCTTTCCTCTCAATCAAGCCTTCCTCACAGGGTTGTTGTGGAGAAAATACGAGGAAGGAGTATTAGATGTGTTCACCGTCTGGAGTTTATACAAATAATAAAGGCAGGATATCAATAAGTAATCTACCTTCTCTCTTACCTAAAAATATTTATCCAGCCATTCTTTTCTCTTATCCACTCCATCTATCCATCTCTATCTACTGTTCTCTATCCATCTCTTTCTTAACTATTCATGTCTATCCAGTTTGTCTCTCTCCATCCCTTTTCTTATCTATCCGTTTTCTTATTTATCCGTATCTCCTTCTCGTCCTCTTTCTGACCTATTCGCCCATCTATCCATCTCTTTTCTTACCTACTCCATCTATCCACATCTCTAATCTTATCTATCCATCTTTAACTATCTATCCATGTCTATCTCTCCCTCCATACCTTATCTATCAATTTTTATTTTATATCTATCTATCTTTCATTAGTCCATCATGTCTCTATCATCTATCTGTCTCTATCATGTCTATCATGTCTGTCTATATCATGCCTGTCTATATCATGTCTATCTTCTATGTCTCTATCATGCCTCTATCATCTATCTGTCTCTACCTATCATGTTATCTATCTATCTATCTAATCTATCTATCTATCTCTATCTATCAATCATGTCTCTGTCATGTCTATCTGTCTCTATCATGTCTATTATGTGTCTCTATTTGGTCTCTATCATCTACCTCTATCATGTCTCTATCATCTACCTCTATCATGTCTATCATCTATCTATATCATGTCTCATCTGTTTCTACCTATCTATATATCTAGTCTCTATCATCTATCTTTATCTCTATCTAGTCTCTATCATCTGTCTCTATATCTATCGTGTCTCTAACATCTATCATGTCTCTATCATCTATCTATCATTAGTCCATCATGTCTCTATCATCTATCTGTCTCTATCATGTCTATGTCTGTCTCTATCATGCCTGTCTATATCATGTCTATCTATCTATGTCTCTATCTGTCTCTATATATCAATCATGGCTCTATCATGTCTGTCTCTATCATGTGTCTCTATTTGGTATCTATCATCTACCCCTATCATGTCTCTCTCATCTATCTCTATCATGTCTATCATCTATCTATATCGTATCTCTCTCATCTGTCTCTACCTATCTATATCTATCTAGTCTCTATCATCTGTCTCTATATCTATCATGTCTCTATCATCTATCATGTCTCTATCATCTATCTATCTATCTATCTATCTATCTATCTATCTATCTATCTATCTATCTGACCTACTCAGTATTGATATCTATCCACCTATCTAACCTAGGAACGAAGCCCCTTGCTCAGATGCTGGCCACCATCCGAGTTGTTTTCTACAGAGAAGCTCCTCGCCATGCCTTCTGCCAGGTTACCCAGAGGACACAGTCCCTTATTTGAGCATTCCTCCCCTCTTCCACTACCATCACTTCCCTTTCTTTCAATGGGCCATTGATGCAAAGGGACCGTTTGCGGTTTGGAGCTCCCCCTGGTTTAAAAGGGCACGGACGGCTGCCAACTCCGTCTCCATGGCCCCGGCTCTTGGGAAAAGTTGCAAGCGCATCGTCACATTGCCAGGGCTTTGTGGCCTGGGCGCGCACGCAAACTATATTTTTGTGGCCTAGTTAGCTTGGCAGATGGGAAAGAGCGCCAACCCACCAGCTCTTTCAAAGCAACAGCTGCGAAGGAAACAGCAGTGACTTCATCCAACAGTTTGGGGGTATTTATTTATTTAAGTGTAAAGCCATGCAGGGCCTGGTGTCAAATCCTGCTATCACCCACACCAATTCTAGAAAGTGTGCAGAGAAGAGCAACCAGGATGATGAGGGGCCTGGAGGCTAAAACATACGAAGAACGGCTACAGGAACTGGGTATGTCTAGTTTGATGAAAAGAAGGACCAGGGGAGACATGATAGCGGTGTTCCGATATCTCAGGGGCTGCCCCAAAGAAGAGGGAGTCCAGCTATTCTCCAAAGAACCTGAAGGCAGGACAAGAAGCAATGGGTGGAAACTAATCAAGGAGAGAAGCAACCTAGAACTAAGGAGAAATTTCCCTAGAGTTAGAACAATTAATCAGTGGAATGACTTGCCACCAGAAGTTGTGAATGCTCCAACACTGGAAGTTTTTAAGAAGATGTTGGATAACCACTTGTCTGAAGTGGTATAGGGTTTCCTGCCTAAGCAGGGGGTTGGACTAGAAGACCTCCAAGGTCCCGTCCCACTCTTATTCTATTCTATTCTGCATTCTATTCCATTCCATATTTTCTATTCTGTTCCTTATTTCTATTCTATTCTATTCTATTCCTATTCTGTTCTAATTCTATTATATTCTATTCCTTATTTCTATTTCATTCCATTCCATTCCATTCCATATTTTCTGTTCTGTTCTGTTGTTCTGTTATTCTATTCTATTCTATTCTATTCTATTCTATTCTATTCTATTCTATTCTATTCTATTCTATTCCTATTCTGTTCTAATTCTATTATATTCTATTCCTTATTTCTATTTCATTCCATTCCATTCCATTCCATTCCATTCCATATTTTCTGTTCTGTTCTGTTCTGTTCTGTTGTTGTTCTGTTATTCTATTCTATTCTATTCTATTCTATTCTATTCATTCGTGATACACAAAGTTGGGGATCTATAGGTAGTTCTTGACTTACAACCGTTCACTTAGTGACTATTAGAAGGGCACTGGAAAAAAAGGGACTGATGACTGGGGTTTCCCCCCCCCCCCACACACACACACACTGAGGACTGTGGCAGCCTCTCCGTTGTCACGCGATTGAAATTCCGACGCTTGGCAACTCGGCATGCATTTGTCCAGCGAAGTCAATGGGGAAGCTAGATTCGCTTAACAACCGTTTTTAACAACTGCCGCGATTCGCTTAGCAAACTGTGGCAAAACAGGTCATAAAACGAGGCAAAATTCACTCGAACCCATGGTCTTCACCAGCAGAAACGTAGGGCTCAATTGTGGTCGTAAGTCAAGGACGATCTGTATGTTGCTCGTGCTACTGTCAAGTCCTCTATGGAACGTGCGAGCCAGGATCCAACTGCAGTCATCCTGGACTCTTGCTATATAAATAAGACGTGCAGCTCAGATGATAGCAGAATTAAGAGCCCACAGCAACTTCTGTGAGCGTGGGTCATTTGAAGTGCAATTCGAGACTTCGTGTTATTCTCTTTCTTCCAATTTCCTTGCAGATTTCACAACCCATCTATTTTCTTTTGACCGTGACTGTTTTTTTTTTTTTTTTTTTAAGTATCCGTTGACTGGATGGAGCCCAGGAATCCAGTAAAATAATGGAGAAATCTATATTTTCTGGTGGAGTTGATTTTGTGTCACAATATTGCCTTTGATTTTTATTTTTTTATTTTTTGGGGGGGTAGGGGGCCCCCAGATTTAAACAACCTGCTTTCATGGAACCGATTTTTTTTCAATGAAGAGCGAATAAATCAAGTTCTTGTATTCTTCACCATCACGTCAAATGGCTGCAGTTATCAAACGACTATTAACAATAGCAATAGCACTTAGACTTATATACCGCTTCACAGTGCTTTACTGCCCTCTCTAAGCGGTTTACAGAGTCAGCCTCTTGCCTTCAACAATCTGGGTCCTCATTTTACCCACCTCGGAAGGATGGAAGGCTGAGTCAACCTTGAGCCTGGGGAGATTCCATCTGCCAAACTGCTGGCAGCCGGTGAGGAGCAGAAGTAGCCTGCAGTACTGCACTCTAACCACTGCGCCACTGCAGCTCTTATGACTATTCATAAATAGAAGTTTCTTGTTGTGACCATTTAGCACATTAAGTGAAAAAGCTCAGTTCAGATAGCGCTATTTACATGCTCCGATATATGCTAGATTTTTAAGGCAGCAGGCCAATCAAAAACTAGGAGGCTGTGAGTTCTAGTTCCGCCTTAGCCATGAATGTTAGCTGGATGACTTGGGAGCCAAATCACCAGGAGACTGTGAGTTCTAGTCCCACCTTAGGCATGAAACCCAGCTAAGTGACTTTGAGTCGGTCCATCCTTCTCGACCTAAGTCATCTCATAGGGCTGTTGTGGGATAAATAGGAGACGAAATATTAAGGTATTTTTCCTACCTTGAGCTATTTTATAAAGTATTAAAGGCAGGGCAACAATAAATAAATCAGAAGCCAGCATCTTGAGTCTGTGCAGATTACTTAAACAAGCTTACATTTTAGTATTCATGAGTCAAAATTTGGTCTAGATTAAGCTGTCAATATTCTAGATGAATCTATACCAATCCGGTGGCCTCCAAATATACTGAAACTACAATTCCCAGAATAACTAACTTTGGTTAATAAGGAAATGCAAATAAACCAGTAATTTATTTTTGGCTACAGCGGAAGCCAAAACAAGTTAAGTAATAGGGGTGCTTAATATTTCTAACTGCATTTTGAATCATCAACATTATTAAAAAAAAGATCAAGATTGAGAACCATTTTTATTGACAATTGGACAATTCTACAGGCCATTCAACATAGTTCAAAAATTCAACACTCTATAGCCGTGATGGCGAACCTATGGCCCGCATGCCAGAGCCATCTCTCCGAGCACGCCAGTCGTTGCCTGTTGCTCTTCTGGATTCTGTTTTCTTCTGGAAATCGGAAGAGCAGCTCCCTGGCACACATGCGCAGCTGCTCGACTGGTTTCCGGCACTCCCCTGTGTGCACGCGCTCGCTCCCATTTAGGCACTTGGTGCCGAAAAGGTTTGCCAACACTGCTTTATAGCGATGCCATCACACCGTGAAAAATAAAGAAACAGCTACATATAAATCTTTTTCACACCCTTGAGAGAACTTGGAGAAGAGCTGGTTACAAGAATAAAAATATTTGGTTAGAGAAAGACAAATTCCCTCTGCAAAAATCTGTTTTGTCTAGTTAGGAAAAAAATGCCGAATGCCTGAAGAAATGATAAAAGACTCAGTAAATTGACTTGCCTATAGTAAATTGACTATCTCGGTTTTCATTTACTGAGCTACATTTTCCAAGGAAGGAACTCATCATTTTTGGAGGCCTCCTAATCAATTGTCTGCAATTCTCAATCCTCATTATTCTAGGTAATGGGAAATTAACCTCCAATGAAGCTTGCAAGAAATCAATCACTTTTGGGAGAAAAAAAAAATTAAATACGCAGAGAGAGGTATACAACCCCCCACCCACCCACCCCCAAGATTTCAATCCTGTCTAAATTCAAATATTGTTCAAGAAGGGGAAACAGATCTGTTTTGCTTGCTGTGGAATTCTACCAATGCAAAACAATTTTTGTCCCATCCTGGTCCCATGCCCATCTTGTATTTGCTCTCTGCTGATAAGACTCTGCATCATATAGCAGGTGGGTATGAACCATAAAGTTATATTTAATTTAGAAAGTTAGCCCACTGAAGAGCTCAATAAAGCGCATGCCCCAATACTTGGTTCAAGCTGACTTTCTCAATTAGGTAAGACAGAAGAGCGTGGAGATGACATCAGAAAGAAGAGGAATATT
The DNA here is from genome assembly GCA_022577455.1 of Arizona elegans. Taxonomy (NCBI): domain Eukaryota; kingdom Metazoa; phylum Chordata; class Lepidosauria; order Squamata; family Colubridae; genus Arizona; species Arizona elegans. Next base: position 1,822,504 of record JAKOOJ010000044.1, read on the forward strand.
GAAATCATGTTTAAGGTGTAGCTAACGTAAGAGAGAAAGTTACAGTGGGGATTATTTTGCCTAAAGCAAAAGCAACACAAATGAAAAATATCTTCTTGGCAACCGCCCCAAGCAACTCTTTAAGAAATCCCCAAATCCTTTAATTATCACAATCCTTGATATTTTCAAAAACATTGCATCCCCACCACAGTGGGCAAAGGGTTTAAAACAGAGCACCAGGGTGCCTTCCCAAAGTTTCTCCATGAAAAGCTGCTTTCCTAGAAAAACACGAGAAGCGAGTATCTTCGCTATTTCAGCCAAATGGATCATCCACAGCTATTTTTCATGTGCACCTCAAAACTTTTATGCAGTCTTATTAAACATTTTAAGGTTTAAATCAGCTCCACATGAAGGGAACAAGGAAAATAGGATAAATGCGTTCTCCTCCCATAGTTGAATATAATATTTCAATATTAAAACCATCAGCGTGCAAAACAACTTACTTTATGTGTGGCCAGAACCTGAAAATAACATATAGCACAGCACAGTATTTAAACAAAATGGTTCGGTTGAGATCTGCATACATGGGACTGATTGGGGTAGATTGGGTGACACTGAAATATAATTGTATGTCATTTTATTCTATTTTATATATTTATGTATCAGATATTGTATCTTATCCTATTGTATTTTACCCTTCTTTTATTTTAAATTGTTTGTATAAGATTTTATTGGTTATGTGTGTTTTGCACCTTGTGCTTTGATATGGCCTATAGGCTAATCAATAAAGCTAACTGAACAAGATCCGGAGGAAGAAATAATCTCAACCGGAAAAACTGCCTTTCACTGTGCCCAAATAAAATGCTTTGACGGAAGGCAAAGATATTTCTCACGATTGTGGCAGTGTTATTAGCTGTTTAAATTTTATCTTGGCTTACAAACAGAAGTGGATTAAAGAACTACGGTAATTATTTGATGTGCTTAGGCATCACCATAATTGGCTTCTGCCAAACTGCCAAGGAATTAGGAATTAAAGCCAAAGTCAATTTGAAGAGATAATCGACATAGAAACGCCTAAGATTCCAGCTGGTATCTAATAAATAGCAACACGGGAGAGAAACAATTGTTTTAATGAATGCTGTTTCCAAAATTCCTCACTGTAATGATTTACTGAAGACACACTTACAAGAAAATTGGTATTTTGCTATCAAGTATAGATAGATAATGTAGAACTTACACACTCACACAAAAGAGTAGTGACATTCCAGGAATAAAATATCACCCATAAGGACAAAGACTATTTTCAGGAATGGACCTTTCATTCATCAGGGAAGAAAACCGCAAATCAAACAATCACAAGTTCACCTGGGCACAGATGCATGAGACAAGATCTCACGGGTGAAATTTAACTGTGTTGAAAGGGGTCCATTGGAACCAGTTGAGTGGAAATTTAGAGTGCCTCCCCCGTGTAGTTTCTTCTCCAATATTATTTTTAAAATAGACCTGGAGCAGTAACGGCCTTGTACAAGATATTGAGTCAACAAGGCTCAACAGCTACAGGCCAGAGAAGCATTGCTGAGAGAAAACCACAAAAGGCAGTATTTTGCATTGAAGCATTCCTACCCAAAGTACCATCCTGAAGCTTTTAAGTCTTGGAGACATGCCTTCATCTAAATCTTTTTTTTTCCTGAGTTTGGGTTTAATTGTACTGGCACAAATCAAGTAGGTAAGTACTTTGGAGAATGAACAATGACTGCTTCAAGTCAAAGTTTATGCCAGTCAAAGACCGGAGCAACTGAAAAGGAATATCCCGTTAAAAATTCTAGATTGGATGCCAAGTTGTAATTCATAATATAGATCTGTTATTTTGTTCTAGATTTTTAATATAGAGTAAATATAGATTTGTTGTTATTTTGTTCTAGAATTTTTAACGGGATATTCCTCAAATGTTTTTAACTTGCTCTGGTCTTTGACTTGTAATAAACATTGAGTTGATAATGACTGCTTTATTGGTGTAGCTTAAGTTTGGGGCCAGGGTGAGGTTTTCATTGCATGCACCAGAAGCATCTTGTCACAACCCAGCTTTGAAATGTACGGCGAACTTTCCACTTATACTGTTGTTCAACTATATGTAGCTAGCCTTTTATAAAAATGTATACATGCGCAGCAAGTGAAGGAGGCAATGCGTGTACCTGCTACAATTAAGGCGAAAGGAATACCGAAAGGCAGGGTGTAATCGTCTTCTCCAATCATTGTCCAGAATTGAGATGTTTCCTCCAAAATCAGAAGTTCCAGCAGCACTTCAAAGTGCTTTTATGAATTACACGCGAAAGAAAGTAGCTTAAATTTCTCAGATTGCACTTAAGACTATTCACACTTTTAATCACACAGCAAGATGGACTAGCAACCTCTTTTCTCTAGCGCTTTCCCAATGCAGCTGGGGCAAGAAAAGGCCCCACCAGCTGCATAAAATATATTGAGTTTATAAACATGAGATGAGAGACACCCCAGGATTCCTTTAAAGCTCCTCCTTGATTCGCTTGTCTGTGCTTTTGATGTTGATGTCCAAGGTATCCACTTTCCCGGTGAGGCGATGCAGGATCTCATCCTGATCATCGATTTCGGTTTGCAAGCCAAGAGCGAGATTTTTCAGTCGGCCCAGCCCGGTGGACATGTCATCTGCAAAGATCCCCCCAACCCCACAAAAGCGTAACATTAGCAACACAAAAGGTAGACCAACACAGAGGTGTTTGTGAGGCAGTTTGTATCCAAGACTATTCAGGAGGTTCCCTTGGTTAAATTAAAAGGATTTGAGGATTTGACCGAGCCCAGCGGGGTGAATTTCACACCTGCATTAAGCCAAAATGGGATGTTTCAGGTTTCAGCTATTTGCACTGTGTAACTATAACTACCGGGGTCAGTAAACCATCACGTTGCAAGTCAGGTCATTGTGGTCAAGAAACATGCTTAATATTAACTATGGTTTGTGCAAAGTATTAACTTGATTTTCCTAAATATTGTCTGCTGGGAAAGACAATAATGCTAGTAGCTTTGTCCCAATTCCTCCTCTGCTAGGAAATAGGAACAAGACCAGGAAGGGCTGTTGGGAGTTCGCAGCGGTTCGGGAGAACCTCTAGCTAAGATTCGGTGCAGTTTGGAGAACCCCCAAATCCCACTCCTGGCTGGCTGGCCCCGCCCACCCTGCCTTGCCCCTCCCAGGAGTCCCCAAGTAGCCCATTTTGGATGCAGGTAAAGTGCAGGGTGTGCGTGGAGGCTTGGGAAGGACAAACAACAGGCTACCAGAAGTTCAGGAAGGCTGTAAACAGTCACATTTAGGGCCTCCAGAGGGCCTCCGGAACCTGGGGAGACCATTTTCGCCCTCCCAGAAGCTCGAGGAAAGCCTCTGGAGCCTGGGGAGGGCAAAAATGCCCTCCCCCCCGCCGTGATGCAGGAGGTCGACTAGGCCACCCCCACCATGGCCACGTCCACCCAGCAAGGGGCAGAGAACCCCTTGCTAAAAGTTTTGAAGCCCACCCTTGAACAAGACCATTCTCTTCTTAAAGGAAGAATGCTCAAAAATCTAGAAGGCTTAATAGAGGTGATCCTCAACTTGCAACCATTTGATTAGGGACCGTTCGAAGTTACAACGGCACTGAAAAAAAAGTGACCCATGACTATTTTTCACACTTAACGATCGTTGCAGCATCCCCATGGTCATGGGATCAAAATTCAGATGCTTGGCAACTGGGATGTGTTTATAACATACGCGCAGCATTCCAAGGTCATGCGATCCCCTTTTTCTGCGACCTTCTGAGAGGCAAAGTGAACAGGGAAGCCGGATTCACTTTACAACCCTGTTGCTACTACCTTAACAACTGCAGTGATCCACTAAACAAACGTGGCAAGAAAGGTCCTAAAATTGGGCAAATTTAGCAGTGTTTTTTAGCAATAATGGAAATTTGGGGCTCAGTTGTGATCATAAGACGAGCAAACAACTAAGATTAACCACTGGGGAACACGGGCTATCGTGACTCACCTAAGTTGCTATCAATTTTCTGGTGGTAAGCACGGAGGTGCTGGTTCCTGGGGTAATAATCAGACTGGGATGGGTTGTTTGAACTACTTCCACTGGAACTGAAGTCTGGAAAGGAAGAAAGAAAATGACAGTTCTTTAGACACCCAGCATAAGGTTCAAGGACATCCCTTTTAAAAACTAAGTCATATCCAAGGGCGTAGCTTGTATGAGACTAGCATACATTCCCCTCCAAATTAAGCAAGGTTATTTTCTGACTTACCGCATTTTTGGGCCTATAAAACGCACCGGTGTATAAGACGCACCAAGATTTCGAAGAGGTAAGCAAGAAAAAAAAAAGTTTTTGCCCTCCCTGGCCCTCAGGAGCACTCTGCAGGCCTCCCAAACTCTCTGCGTGCCCCATTTTTGCAAAATGTGCGAAAAATGGCCCATTTTCCCCGTTTTTGCAAAAAATGAGACACGCAGAGGGTTTGGGAGGCCTGCAGAGTGGTCCTGGGGGAGGGCAAAAATGGGCCTATTTTTGCAAAAAAAAAATGGGCGAAAAATGGCCCCGTTTTTCGCAAAAATGAAACGAGCAGGGCGGGGCTTCAGGAGGCCAAAAATGGCTGTATTCGGTGTATAAGACGCACCAACATTTCCACTCTCTTTTAGGGGGGAAAAAGGTTCGTTTTATACTCCAAAAAATACGGTAGCCACTGACGCGGTGGCTCAGTGGCTAAGAAGCTGAGCTTGCTGATTGAAAGTTCGGCAGTTCAGCGGTTCGAATCCCGAGTGCCGCGTAAGGGGGTGAGCTCCCATTACTTGTCCCAGCTTCTGCCAACCTAGCAGTTCGAAAGCACGTAAAAAACCAATGCAAGTAGAAAAATAGGGACCACCTTTGGTGGGAAGGGAACAGCGTTCCGTGTGCCTTTGGCCTTGAGTCCTGCCGGCCACATGACTATGGAGACATCTTTGGACAGCGCTGGTTCTTCAGCTTTGAAATGGCGATGAGCACCGTCCCCTAGAGTCGGGAATGACTAGCACATATGTGCAAGGGGAACCTTTACCTTTTACCTTATTTTCAGATTAATAAACCCAGGAGGTCTTGTACTGCTGCCCAAAATAACGTTGACAATGTTCAAGTTGTATAAAATACAGAGAACCAAACAAGATCAAGCAAACCTGAGTTGTCCAACTTCCGTAAATTGGGATGAGTCTCCTGGTACTTGGACTCCTGCTCTTTGCTGACGGATAATGCTTCTTTTAATCTAGACAGAGGGCAAAAAAGAGAATTTCCCACATTCAGCATTTACAGCTCCACTTGCTTCCCAACAGAAATAAGCTTTGTGTTATCAATGCCTCTCAATCTTGGTAACTTTAAAGGTGTGTGGACTTTAAGCTGGCTGTGGAATTCTGGGAGTTGGAATCCACCTATCTCAAAGTTGCCAAGGTTGAGAAACACTGCGTTAGAAAAAAAAAAAAATTCCCCTATCTGCTATATTTCCGTATTAAACGTTTTATTTACTGTGGTTTTGATTAAAGCAGCCGCTCGGGCTGAGAACATCCTCTTGGGTTTAACCACAAATCCACAGATAATTGTTGGAAAGTCTGCACATTGAAGATGTGTTTTATTTTCTCACCCTCTTTCAGAAAGAAAGATCTCATATATAAGTCTGACATGTAGTGGTTAATGTGCTGGCGGAGAAACCTAGGCCTGCCTTCAGCACAAAAACCAACTGGGTGACTTTTCGGCAATCGCTAGGAGACTGTGACTTCTAGTCCCACTTTAGGTATGAAAGCTGGTTGGGTGACCTTCGGCCAATTGCTAGGAGACTGGGAGTTCTAGTCCCACCTTAGGTATGAAAGCTGGTTGGGTGACCTTCGGCCAATCGCTAGAAGACTGGGAGTTCTAGTCCCACTTTAGGTATGAAAGCTGGTTGGATGACTTTTAGCCAATCGCCAGGAGACTGGAAGTTCTAGTCCCACTTTAGGCATGTAACTTGACTGGGTGACTTTGTGTGAATCACCAGGAGACTGTGACTTCTAGTTCCGCTTTAGAGCATGAAAGCCAGCTGAGTGACTTTGGGCCAGTCCTTCTCTATCAGCCGAACCAACTTTACAGGATTATTTTCGTGGGGAAAGAGGAAGGAGTATCGTTTGCCACCTTGAATCATAAAAGTAATAAAGGTGGGATAAAACTCTTAACAATAAATTCAAGCCGAATGTCACTTGGGCATGGAAGAACTCAGATGCCCACCCACTTCCTGCTTCCTTAGAAGAAAACCTCAATTTGTCTTACCTGTTGCTTCCTTGATATTCGGAGGCTCCATTCTGCTCAAGTTTGAGGTCTTGTGGCTTGGCTTTGAAGTAATTGACGAAGCCCCCAAAGACGCTCTTAATGCTATTGATGTGTTTCTGACTTGTCTTTAAATCTTGATCCATCTTATCCACCATGCGTTCAGAACGCTTCAGGACTTCCCCTTGCCGCACAAGTTCCTGCCAAAAGCAACATGGTGTTTCAAACAAAATAAAACAAATCAAACAAACAAGCTGGCAAAAGGGATGCTGGTATTTTTAATTCCTCAATGAAACACATTTTATGCAAAAGGGATTGTGGCTTTCTCTTTGTTAAGCTAAAGCCCTGGCAATATGAAATATAATTATTAACAATAGTTCACAATATTTGTAGCTCAGGATTGTTGAACCATGGGGGCCGGGGTGTGTGTGTGGTTTGCTGGTACTCTCTGAGTTTGGTGGTTTTCTTGCAGACGTTTCATTACCCAACTAGGTAATATCATTAGTGCTAGAAGGGAGTGGGATTTGTGGAGTGGACAAGGAGCGAGGAGGACGACGACTGTGGAATCCTTGGTGTTCTCTGAACTTGGTTTTCTTGCAGGTGTTTCATTAGTTAACCAGGTAACCTCGCCATCACTTTGATATTACCTTGTTTGCCTTACTTACATAGCATGCAAACGCTGAAAAATATGTTTTTGAGATTCTTGTTTACCTCTGATGCGGCGACTCCCACATGTTCAGACTCATAAATGAGAGCCAGTGAGTTGTTGGTGCTATCTAGAGTCGATTTCGAGAGCCTCATGACTTCCTGTTGTAAATATCTTTGTCTGTCTGGACCTTCTCTTGGAGGCTCATCTCCTTCGTTCCACTTGACCGGCTTGAAGTCATCCTCGTCATCGTCAAAAGGATTGCAACTTTTGGGGAAAGTCGACATTGCTGCAGCCCCCAAGTTCAGATTGCTTCTATCTATAATGTAGGTTTACAAGGATAGAATCAAGCGGTGTGTTGTTCAGACGAAGACGGGGTCCTTTGTGTAAAAGGATCGGTGGCGATGTGCTGAAGAGCCAAACTCTGCAAGAGAAATAAATTTTCATCACGAAACGTATTTACATTTAGTCACACAGATAGTCCTCGAATAAAACCATTCATTTAGAAACTATTTGAAGTTACAACAGCACTGAAAAAAGTGACTTATGACTATTGCAGCATTCCTATGGTCACATGATCAAAATTTGGGCACTTGGTGATTGGCATATATTTACTGATGGTTGCAACATCCCAGAATCAGGTGGCCACCATGTGTAATCTTCCTAGCTGGCTTCTGACAAGCAAAGTCAATAGGGGAAGCCAGATTCACTTAACGACTGCAGTGATTTGCTTAACAAATGTGGCCAAAAAGGTCATTAAATGGGGCAAAATTCATTTAACAACTGTTTGGCTGTTCACAACAGAAATGGTGGGCTCAATGGTGATCGTAAGTCGAGGACTATCTGTAAACCATCCAGTGTCACTTAGGCGAGTTGGGCGGTATAGAAATCTGATCAACTTAAACAGAGCATCCAATTGCTTGAATGCAGACTTCTGTGAAAACTTCCAAGGTGTTCTGCTCCAGCTACGGACCACAAAGAATGCAGCACACACAAAGTCCGTACAAACCTTAATTTAATAATTAAGGACTACTAATGAGCTTTTTTAGTAGTTGTTCAAACACAAGTACAGTTTAAATCTGTCTTTTTTTGAACAAGGGCTGTTAATTTAACTTCATTAACAGCCGACAAGAGTCCAAGGAATAATAACTCAATTCTGAGACACAGTCTTTCAGATAACCGTAAGCTTACTGTGGTTGGCAGAATGCCCAGAAGCAATTTGCAGGAAAAATGACGAGAGAGAAGCAAGAGCCGATCAGACGTTTCTGGAGTCAATACGTGAAGGAATATGAACGAAGTTGTTTTCTGCAAATTGCTTCAGTCATCTGTCCTTAAATAGGCTAAGGGGAGTGGCCAATTAGCCCCAAGCCTTACTCTCGAGGAGACCTCCTCCTGAAGAGCCACTCCTGCCTTTTGACAGCTCTGCGTGCCCGTGCATTGAGAAGAGGCTCCTCCTCTTCTTCCTCTTCACTTATGGGAGCTTCTGGAGGTTCTGAGGGCCCTGGCTGAATCCCCGCCTCTGGCACCACATCTTCTCCTGCCTCCACATTGTCTGACTCGTGTGCCAGCTGCACAGGCTGCTGGTGAATCACCACACCAGCCTCCTTGCTGTCTGAATCAGCTACAATCTACAGGCCACTGGCGGGCCACAACACAAGGACAGCAAACAATTAAAGGCATAGGGTAGTTGTGTTCCATCTGTCTTCTAATTTGCCCAAAGAGAAATCGGTTATCCGGTTATGAAAAACAAAAACCACAATTTCAGGAAATTCAAAGTGTACCAGCTGAGTCACAAGTCCTGCTGTTCTCTTTAACAGACAATTCACCTTTCTGGGCATCTTGAAACTGCTTTGTGGGCAGGTTCTTTTGCAACTAGTGTAGCCGAAGTCACCTTGGAAATGGAAAAAGTCAAATCCAATGCCATTCTTAGGGAAGGCCCAAGACATTCTGTCCTAGGCAGCCAAATAATTAGTTGCCTATTATTGAATGAGTCAAGACTCAGAATATCTTAGTCAATAGATTAGCATCTAAAATAGGAAAAGAAAAACAACAACAACAGCACAACAATAAAAAACAACCTATGAACAATTTACTGCCCATTAGATCTCTCACTGAAATATAATATTTCAGTGACAAGTCTGAGTTTTCAGTCCCAACGTGAAGAAAGGTTTGTTGTTCAAAATTTGACATTTTCCCTACTCTTAAAGTTAACTGAAAAAAGCACAATTTTTTTTTTACATAAGTAAACTATCATCAGAGCACATTGACAGAACCACACTTATACAGCTTAAAGCAGGCTCTTTTCCCATGAAAAACAACATCCCATTTTGCAAAGTTATCAACATTCCACATTTATTACCATTTGAGTAAATAGTAAATGTTTTACTACTTAATGAAATAGTGAATACTATTGACCACAATCTACTAAACCTCTGTAGCAAGACACCAAAGGACAAACACATGAGCACTTATTGACAGAGGAAGCCACATAATTCCTTGGGAGGACTGGGCATTTAATCACCAACTCTTTCAGAATAACTTAAGGAACTGGACCGTACCTTTCAGCAGTGTTTCAAGAATATCTCTTATCTCCTTTGATTTTAATTGACTCAAAGTGACTTAATCTGACTTTCATATCCTTTCCCAGCTTGGATCTCTATCGATTCCTGCCCAGATTACAGAACCATCTTCTGTAAACCTTTTCCAACTGAGTTAGGGTTATAATTGCAGAACACCCAAAACAAAATATTCTTTTCATATCTAAGGCGATGTCACTTCCGTAAAAGAAGCTTGTCCTCACTTCCCGAAACTATTTAACCTTGTTCCTGCTTCAAAGGGTATTTTTTTAAAATACACAAACCCCAAAACGGTTGTTAATTTGACCCAATTCTACTATTATTTCAATTTATTGTTATTGCCAAGCCACGAGGCCAAATGTTTCCCTGAGGTGAGATCAGCCTTGACCTTTCTAGCATTAAGAAATCCCTGAAAACATGTTTTATTTTATTTTTTCCCCAAGCAGGCTTGGGGCTCTAAGAGAAAGGGGAAACCCACAAAAGTGTTATATAGTACTATATGTAGAATATTGATCTGTTTACCTAATAATTTTTATTATTTTTTATAATATATATATTTTATATAATATCAAATTTATATTTCGCTGATAAAGAAATAAAGGGAGACTAGTATAGATCTATTTCAAGCTTTTTAGCTTTCATCAGCTAGCCATACCCTTACTCGGATTTGAACTTGGGCTTCCTGCATGTTAGGCAGTTGAATTAACCTTCTAAGCCACAAGAAAAACACTTAGTAACACTTAATTACATTTATATATTATATTATATCATTATTATATTAATATTATATTAATATTATTATACAATATAGTTTTTATTATTATAAAAGTTGAACACACATTAATAAAATTAATCATTACTATTGTATTAGTGTGGGTTTAACTTTTTTTCTTGATTTAACTACTTTATTGTATGCTGCCTAGAATCATGTTCATGCGGTATAAACAGCTATATAAATATTATAAATATCATAAACAAATGGCAGGTTCTTTCCTAAAGCGTTAAATACCTGTTTCCACCCCCCCCACCCCCCAGCATTGAGAGATTAGATGACAACATATTTGATTTATTTACTAAATCTTGGCTGGAGGCGACTGGAGCCAGATTTTTTTTTATTGTTTCTAATCTTTTATGTTTTAACCGGTTGAATTTTATAGCTTTTCAAATGATTTTATATGTTTTTTTTTATATATATATATATATAAATTTTGATTGGGATTAGCCCTGAATTGGCTGAGAAATGGGCAGCTATATAAAATGTTTTTAAACAAATGGGAACACAACACACCTGAAGGAAGCCAGGTTACCTGGGCCAGATTAGCTGTGGATGATGGGCACCGTAGTCCCAGTTTTAGTGGAAATCACTCAGTTGGGGAAGACGCTAGTCAGTAATGGAGTCATTAAAACTTGGGACAACCCCCCCCCCCAATTCTCAACCTTCATTCTGTCAGGGAAGCCCATCCAGGAGGGGCTCTTGAGGTCATCTATCTCAGCCCAGCCTACCTCACGGGGCCGTTGTGAGGCCTTGCTCAGAGACACCCCCTCCCACTCCGAGAAGGGCCAAAGAAACAAAGACTATACATTGGATCGAGCCACCATAACAGTTAACAGAACTGGAAGGGACCCTGGAGGTCATCTAGTCCAGCCCCCTCCCTGCTCACGCAGGAGACCTGTACTAAGATAGGATTAAAATATCTAATTTATTATTTTTTTTTAACAAATCCGCCCACCACCCCACTGGCAGGATAAACAAGCGCGACGCCACCTCAGCCGCCCCCTTACCCCTCAGCCCAGCCTACCTCGCAGGGGTGTTGTGGAATCTTTTCCCCCCCCCACCCCCGAAGCGCCAGAAAAGGGGGGGAAAGACAGGCCGTTGAAGAAAGCCAACGTCGTCGCCTTCTCCGAAGACAAAGCCGGCGATTAACCGCCCACCGGGGAGTTTCCCTCAGGCGCCACCCACGGGCTACTCGACCTCGGCCTCACTTCCGGTCATGGACAAGGCCGCGGCTGCCGTCGCCGGGTCGAACCATCCCGTGATTAGAGGGAGGGGGCGGAGTTACAGCTCTTGCGGAGGGGGCGGGGTTAACAAACAACCAAAAAAAGGCTAGCGCGCCTGCGCCGAAGCCATCTCGGCGGCAGCTCTCGCGAGAAGAGCCGGCCGCCGCTCTCTCTCGTCCTTGCGTGAGGAGCGTGAGGGGCGTGGCCCGGCGTGAGGGGCGTGGCGGCTTGCTGAGGCGGCTTCTCTGTCTCCCCTCAGCTCCAACCAAGATGTCGGCGCTGGCCGTGGCGACCGCGGCGGCTGCCACCGCGGCCGCCGTCACCGCCGCGCGCTCCGAGAGGCAAGGCAGCCCGACTTCGTCGCGGGGCTTCTACTTCAACACGGTGCTGTCGCTCGCCCGCTCGCTGGCCGTCCAGAGACCCGCCCCGCTCGAGAAGGTGCAGCCGGGGAGGGGGGGGCGGCTGGGAGGGGGGCTTCTCGGGGGAAAAAGCAAGAGCTCATAAGGCAGCAAGAGCAGCCGGGAGGAGGAGGAGGAGGATAAAGAGAGCTGGCCGCGGAAACTGATAATCAATCAATCAATCAATCGTCGAATTAGAGCTGGAAAGGGACCTTGGAGGTCATCTAGTCCAGCCCCCCCTTGCCTCAAGCAGGGGATCCTAGACCATGTCAATCAATCAATCAATCAATCAGAATGGAACTGGGAGGGACCTTGGCAGGGCTTTTACTCCATTGACAATTCCAATCAATCAATCAGAATAGAGCTGGGAGGGACCTTGGAGGTCATCTAGTCCAGCCCCCTTGCCTCAAGCAGGGGATCCTAGACCATGTCAATCAATCAATCAATCAATCAGAATGGAACTGGGAGGGACCTTGGCAGGGCTTTTACTCCATTGACAATTCCAATCAATCAATCAGAATAGAGCTGGAAAGGGACCTTGGAGGTCATCTAGTCCAGCCCCCCCTTGCCTCAAGTAGGGGATCCTAGACCAGGTCAATCAGTCAATCAGTCAATCAATCAGAATAGAACTGGGAGGGACCTCGGCAGGGCTTCTATGCCATTGACCATTCCAATCAGTCAATCAACCAATCAGAATAGAGCTGGGAGGAACCTTGGTGGTCATCTAGTCCAGCCCCCCTTGCCTCAAGCAGGAGATCCTACCTAGACCATTTCAATCAATCAATCAGAATAGAACTGGGAGAGACCTCGGCAGGGCTTCTACTCCATTGACCATTCCGATCAGTCAATCAACCAATCAGAATAGAGCTGGGAGGGACCTTGGAGGTCATCTAGTCCAGCCCCCCCAGAATCATTTCAATCAATCGGAGCTTGGAGGGACCTTGGATCTGGGAGGGACCTCCTCCATTGACCATTCCAACCAATCAATCATCAATCAGAATAGAGCTGGGAGGGACCTTGGAGGTCATCTAGTCCAGCCTCACCAGCACCTGCTCGAGGAGACCCTAGAGTCATTTTAATCAATCAGTCATTCAGAATAGAACTGGGAGGGACCTTGGAGATCTTCTCCATTGACCATTCCAATCAATCAATCAATCAGAATAGAAGGGACCTTGGAGGTTTTCTAGTCCAGCCCCCTTGCCTCAAGCAGGAGATCCTAGAGACCATTTCAATCAATCAATCAGAATAAAGCTCGGAGTGACCCTGGAGGTCTTCTAGTCCAGCTTCCTTGCTCAAGGTGGAGACCCTAGCCTAGACCGTTTCAGACAAGGGTCTGTCCAGTCTCTTCTGGAGGTTTTTAAGGAGAGACTGGACAGCCACTTGTCTGAAATGGGGTCTCCTGCTTGAACAAGGGGACCGGACTAGAAGACCTCCGAGGTCCCATCTATTCTAAAAGTTCAAAGAAGAGCAACTAAAACGATCAAAGGCCTGGAAGTTAAACCATATCAAGAACGGCTGCAGGTTTTGGGTCTGGCTAAGCTAAAGAAAAGAAGAATTAGGGAATGACATGATAGCGGTGAACTTGGAGTGAAAGTTCAGTGCTTTTCTTTGTCAGATAATCCACCTGTTCGTCAGATGATCACAAAGATTTACATAACCAGGTACGGCATTATTGGGAAATGCTTGTGCTCTAGCAAAATTATGCATGTGAATTGTGTTTACACTTTCTCTGGGCAATTAGAAATGTTTCTACCTGTTTAGTTTCAAAAACATTGTTCATTGTCTTTTTTTAAAAACGGAATTTTGTAATATCTTTTGGTCTCTGCAGCGTATATATGTGGTGTTCTCAAGCCATTCAGCTGCTTCTATTATTTTTTTTTTTTTATTTGGTAGACCTTTTTGCTAGGATGATCTGTCCAGTCAATACAAGTATAGTCACTCATTGCTTCTTTGCGTTCTGCTGAATTTTCATTATTACCCAATGTAACCTTGTTGATGGTATCCTTACAATTTATATTGATCGTTTCCTAGTATGATTTGATTGCTTATTTGTTCCCTATGACTATCATTAAGTGTTGTACCTTATGATTCTTGCTTGTCTTTTTATGTACACTGAGAGCATATGCATCAAAGACCAATTCCTTGTGTGTCCAATCACACTTGGCCAAATTAAGAATTCTATTCTATTCTATGTAGGTGTAGCTTGGATTAAATCAGATTTATATCTGAGCTGATGTGTTGAATGTTCTGCTTGGGAGTAATCCTCCTAGATTATTGTGGAACTTTTTAAAGTAATTAAGCACAGGATCAGCTTCTTAGTTTAGAGCAGGTTTTTTTTCCCCAAACTTGACAAGTTTAAGATGTGTGGACTTCAACTCCCAGTATTCACCAACCAGCAATTCTGCAATTTGAAATCCACGCAGTTTAAAATTGCCAACTTTGGAAAGCACTGGTTTAAAGAGAGATTCCTTCTAAACTTGGTGACTGTTTGATTGTTTGGGTAAAAAGTGTATTTGCTGTTCCTTTTTCAGCATAGAATGATTGTTTTCTTGTAAGTTTGTAAAGTTGTAACTGCTAAAGGCAGGAAGTCTTGCCGGACTTCAATAAACATTTGCTAAAGTCAACTGCAGATAGTCAAAGAAAGCAAACTAAAAGAAAATGCACATATGTGGTTATTGCAACCTGTTTTGTGTTCTTCCACACACACAATCGCAGATTTCGCTACAGTTTTTCTGCTCACCAAGTTATCTTCAGCTGGTTTGTCATTCATCTGTCTTTCTGCGGATTATGTAACCTAACCTACAATTCAGGTTTTCATTTGGGACCATATTCACCACTGTAATGATGTGGCTTTCGTTCCCGTGTTTATAAGTTTTATTTTTTGGCTGATTATTATGATGTCTTCACTACATATTTTGTTTTTAGGATTGTTTAGTAGGCAAAATGGGTAAGAATATTTCAATAATACAGAAAGATTTGTTCTGGACCCTATCAGATTGTATGAACTTTATATGGCAGTGGCATTTAAGTGGGTTAGACTATACCTCTATTGCAGAGGACTTCAAACTTGGCAGCTTTAAAACTTGTGGACTTCTCTATGCTGGCTGGAGAATTCTGGGAGTTGAAGTCCACAAGTCTTAAAGTTGCCAAAGTTTGAAGACCTCTGCTCTATTGAGTGGTCAGAGAGCAATGAAGAATTAAGAACAAAGGAGGGATAAATAAACACTAGTTACAGAAATACTGATTTCTGAAAAGTATCTCAAAGGGCAAACTTAGAGTGGTGCGGTGGGCCTAGAGGTTTAGCTCTCGCCTCACAATCAGGAGGCTGTGAGTTCGATCCTAGGTAGAGGCAGATATTTCTCTCTCTGGGCACACAGAATAGATCTGCTGAACAAAACACTGTATTGGTGACAGGAAGGGCATCTGGCCAGTAAACACTCAGCTCCATTCACTTGCCGAAGACTCCACCCCGCAAGGGATTATGGAGTCATTAAAAGAAGAAGATGATCTTAAAGTGCAATCTTCTAAAGATTTACCTATTGAATTGCTTAGAGCTTGCATCTAACGTGTAGGATAGCACTATAAAATATGAGTATACTATACTTTTATACAGGTAGTCCTTGAATGACCACAAATTGACCCCCAAATTTCTGTTCCTAAGCAAGACATTTGGTAAATGAGTTTTGTCCTATTTTACGACCTCCTGACAATCAAAGGCAATGGGGAAGCCAGAGTCACTCAACAACCATGTTACTAACTTAACATCTGCAGTGATTCACTTAACAAGTGTGGTAAGGAAGGTTGTAAAATGGGGCAAAACTCACTTACCAAAATGTCTTGCTTAGCCCCAGAAATTTGCAAACCTCACTTAAGGGCGGTCTCACTTAGCAACAGGAATTTTGGGCTCGGTTTAGGTCGTACTTTCAGGTACGACAAAAGTATTTGGGGTTTTTTATAATTGAGCCTATTATTTAATAATTTTAATTATTTTTAAATTTTGTCTGTCTTTGTGCTTTTAATCAGGCTGTACACCACCCTGAGTCCTTCTGGAGAAGGGCGGTATAGAAATTAAATAAATAAATAAATAAATATCCTCCCCTTTATTTCTCCCATAGGTCCAAAAACTTCTGTGCATGTGTCCTGTGGATATCCATGGGATTTTTCAGCTGGACGAGCGCCGGAGAGATGCCGTGATTGCACTGGGAATTTTTCTCATAGAATCTGACCTGCAGGTACCGTTCCCTTTATTCACAAATACATTTAAAAAAAAAAAAAAGATTTACAACCGCTCCTTCCTCAGGTTCTCCAGGGCACCAGCCACAAACTCAGTATATTGAAATAAAACTATTAAAACACCGTAATATCTCAGGTCTGCTAAATTTGTTTAGCCACATTAATTTGTTTAAAACTTTCTCAAGCTGGGCGATTTTTAGATGTGTGGAACTTCAACTTCCAGAATTCCCTCTGCTGGCTGTAGAATTCTGGGAGTTGAAGTTCCTATGGTTGACAAACACTGGCCTAATCGGTTGGCTTGGATTGTTTCTTTTTGTGAAGCCCTTTTCTTTGTATTTTCTGCTTAATCTTATTAGCGGTGTGGTGCAGATTATTCTGATGATTTGTGCAGTGCATTTGAGCTGAGCTTGGCCTCATTCCTAGAGTACTGAGATAACATTTTCCCCGCATGCATTCTGTTGTGGTTGTAACATTTATTTATTTATTTATTTAAAAAAATTGTTCTTCCAGCACAAAGATTCACTCATCCCTTACCTTCTCCGGCTACTAAGGGGCCTTCCCAAAGTGCAATGGATTGAAGAAAGCAATTCGCGAAAAGGCCGAGGTGACTTTTTAAACTTTGGGGCGGGGGAGGCAGGGAGGAGTTTAGCCAGATTTTAGGCTTAGGCCACCATGTCTCACTCAACCTTGGCAACTTTAAGCTGCATGTGTTCCGACCTAGGCTCTCTTAAAAAGCAGAGTCTTGGTCTCGGCAAAACCGCTTTTATTTACACGACTGTGAATTCCTTTCATTCACAGTCCGCAAGGCCTGTCCAAACAGTTTTTCAAAGGAATATTTATCAACACACTTTTTCTCGCTTGCCAAGTAACTTGTTTCCAACCGCAGTACAAGGCCAAACTTGGCACAAAGTCTCTTAGAGTCACAAACAGATCTTCCCACTCTTGAAATGACCGACCGAACGAATTGTTTCCTGCAAAAGCCCCCTCCCCGTTCGCTCCTCTTTTATTTCCTATGGGAGGGGCCAATCATTTCCAAGGTTTGGCTTTACTCCTAAGTCGACCCTGCTTTCTGAGTTGTTCTTGTCTTCTGGCAGCTCTGTGCATGCACACACTGGGAACGGGCTCCAGCTCTTCCTCTGCCTCACTGCTGACTAGCTCCCTCTCTGCCTCCGACGCAGAGCCCTCATCCGAGCTTTCCCCAGCCCCCAGGACTGGCCCATGTTCCTCCCCAACCTCCTCACTGTCCGACTCTGCTGCCAGCCCCACTGGCTGCCAGCAGGCCACATCAGCATGGACTTCAACTCCCAGAATTCCGCATGCTGGCTGGAGAATTCTGGGAGTTGAAGTCCACACCTCTTAAAAATCCCCAAGGTTGAGAAACATTGGCTTAGGCTAGACTACCTGATGTCAGCTTCTTAAATCTGGATTTGTGAGGCAAGGCAGTAAGAAGAAGGATGAAGGTTTAGCACGGCGTTCACTTCCATGGCACACTAATGAGATGGGAAGGGGGGGGGGGGCAAATAAATTTAATTAATAAATAAACTAAAAAGCTGGCATGCATTCATCTGGTTAATCGCAATCCTGTTCCATTAATTATCACACTTATAGGCACCCTTCCAGTCGCAGAAAACTTCAGCTTCTGTTTGGTGACCTTGCTGTCCGATGTGGCCTACAGAGATGCGTCTTTAAGAGAGCAGGTAAGAGTGGTCACGTGCCATTCAACGCATTGACTTATTATTTTTTTCTATCATTTTAAAGTCCCAAAGGTGCTTTTTTGAAGAGGCAACTAGACTTTTTGAAGACTTTTCGCTTCTCATCCAAGAAGCTTCTTCAGCTCTGACTGGATGGTGGGGGAATGGAAGGATTTACACTCTGTGCTGACAGCTGGTCATTTGCATTCTTTGAGAGAGTCATTGAGGCTGTTTGTCCTCAGGGTCACCTGAGTAGTGCAAATGGGTGTGGAACAGTGGTGAAATGTAAAATTTGTTACTACTGGTTCTGTGGGCGTGGCTTGGTGGGGAGGGGTCGTAATGTGACTGGATCGGCGTGGCCAATTTTTTTTTTTTTTACTTTTAAAAGCCTTTTCTACAACCTTAAGAGGTTGCAGGAAAAAAAATGCTTTTAAAAGCCTCTGACAATCAGGCAAACTCCGCTGGGATCGTCAGAGGCTTTTAAAAGTATTTTTTTCTGCAACCTCTTCGGCTGAAGAGATTGTAGAAAAAAAATGCTTTTAAAAGCCTCTGACGATTCCAGCTGAGTTTGCCTGATCGTCAGAGGCTTTTTTTTTTTTTTTACTTTTAAAAGCATTTTTTCTGCCGAAGAGGTTGTAGAAAAAAGGCTTTTAAAAGTTTTTTAAAAAGCCTCTGATGATTGCGCGGCTCAGCTGGGCATGGGGGGCAGGCAAGAATGTTTGCTACCGGTTCTCCCAACCGCCCTCTGCCATCGCTACCGGATCAGGTGATCCAGTCCAAACCAGGAGCATTTCACCCCTGGTATGAAACCTTCTTGAACACGAACTCATCCCCAACAGCCTGTGCCTGTATTCAACAATGAAGACACGGGGCTAAAAAATACCCTGCAGAAAGCACAGCTCCACAACACAGTCCTTTCAGCAGTTCCAAGAAGGCTCCACACTCATTTTCACCACTCAGATGACCCTGAGGACACAGACAAACCTCCAAGTGGCCTCAACGGACTCTCTAAAAGGATGCAAACGACCAGCTGTCTGCAAGGAGTATCAATCCTTCCATTCCCCACCATCTTCAGTCAGAGCTGAAGAAGCTTCTCGGATGAGAACCGAAACATCTTCAAAGAAAAAAAACCAGAAAGTCCCGTTGCCTCTTGAAAAAAAACAAACACCTTCGGGACAACCATGACCTGGATGACTGAGAAGCTCCATAGATACCATTTTAAAGATTACAGTGCAAATAGACCTTGCTTAATGACCACTCGTTCAGCATCTGTTCTGTTGTGGTCCGCCAGCAGCCCGCAGGAGCTAGCAGCGGAGTCGGACAGTGAGGAGGCTGGGGAAGACCATGAGCCAGTCCTGGAGTCTGGGGAAGGCCCGGACGAGGGGTCTGCGTCTGAGGCAGAGATGGGGCCAGAGCCATCTGGGAGTGATGCGTGGACTCCGGAGCCTCTAGAGTCGGACAGCAAAGAGGCAGAGGAACAGGAGGAGCCTGTTCCTAGTGCGCAGATGCGCAGAGCTGCCAGAAGGCAGGAGCAGCTAAAGCAAAAGGGATGACTTGGGAGTAAGGCCAAGAGATGATTGGTCCCTCCCATAAGGCTTAAAAGAGCAGCAAAGGCTCTTGGGCTCTTTGTAGGAAAGCAACGTTGCTAAATCTGTTTTTCTCTTGTTTCTGAACTTTGTGGGGCTTTGCCAAGAAAGGCATTTGGCAGGATGCCAAAGAAGATAAAGGTTTGTGACACGGGGGTACTTATGACATGTCCTTGAAGTTCCAGCAGCCCCCACAGTCACGTGACTCTGATTCATCACTCAGTAAGTGACCCGTTTTTCTGACGGTCACAACATCCTGGGATTTGCAATCTTTCCTGCAGGCTTCCCATATGCAAAGTTAATGGGAAAGCCAGCAGGAAGTCAGAAGCCACAGTCATGTGAGGTCTTTGTTTAATGACCAACGGTGATTTGGTTAACGATGGCAACCCAAGTACTATCAGAACTGCCATCATAACTGGTACAATCGCACAAAGTTGCACTTTACACCTGCATTGCTTAGCGACAGAAATTCCGGTCACAATTATCACCATTAAGTGAGAACAGCATCTCTGTCCTTGTTGCATTAGCCAAGTGGAGGCCATTCATTCATCACGAGATAAGGACCTAAATTATTACTGGTGAGTAAACTTCACCAGTTAACTTCCGACTTCAAACCGCTGAACTCTCTTTTTGAAAAACATGTTTTCAACTGTTAGCAATCAGGTGCTTAGAAACATAGAAGGAAATATTTTAATTATAGCTATGGCTTGATCTTTGTTTCAACATTCTGACATTTAACGTTATTACTTCATTCTGTAACTTAACATTACTGTTCATGTTTTGTAATTTTAGGCCATCCTCGATCGTTAACAACATTCAACGTGTTTACGTAATGTTAATTCTGCCCCTAGATTTTTATTTCTAATTGCCGGCCTTTATTGTTACAGGTTTTGGAGCCAATTTTACAAGTGATGCAAGTTCTCTTGGGGATGTGTCAATCTCCGCAGATCCAGGATAAAGGTAAGCAAGATACGTTTCCGATGTGATATTGCTCCTTGTAACAGCAAATATTAAATTTTTCTCCCGCTGTTTTTATCTGCAAAGGACTAGTACAGTTAGTCCTCAATTTACGGCCACAATGTACACTGAGCATATGCACCAAGGCAAATTCCTTGTGTGTCCAATCACACTTGGCCAATAAAAAATTCTATTCTATTCTATTCTATTCTATTCTATTCTATTCTATTCTATTCTATTCTATTCTATTCTTTACTTTACTCTACTCTACTCTACTCTACTCTACTCTATTCTGTTCTGACTATCATTAAGTGTTGTACCTTATGATTCTTAGCAAATGTAACTTTTCTTTTTATGTACACTGAGAGCATATGTACCAAAACAAATTCCTTGTGTGTCCAATCACACTTGGCCAATAAAGAATTCTATTCTATTCTATTCTATTCTGTTCTGTTCTGTTCTATTCTATTCTACTCTACTCTACTCTACTCTACTCTACTCTACTCTACTCTACTCTACTCTACTCTTCCCTCATTCTATTCTATTCTATTTTATTCTATTCTGTTCTATTCTACTCTACTCTACTCTACTCTACTCTACTCTGGTGTGCCCAGAAGGCCTGAAAATCGGTTGGCCTGCGCGCTCAAATGCGCTGCAGCCAAGCTAGGCCAATGCTCGCGTGCCCATCAATATGTCTCCACGTGCCACCTGTGACACGCATGCCATAGGTTCGCCATCACGGGTATAGGGCCATGATGGTGAACCTATGGCACGTATGCCACAGGTGGCATGCAGAGCCATATCTTCGGGCACGTGAGCCGTTGTCCTAGGTCAGCTCCAGTGCGCATGCGTGCGCCAGCCACCTGATTTTGGGCTGGCCCCGCCCATGCCTCCCCGCCCAGGAGTCTCCACGTGGCACGTTTTGGATGCCAGGTAAGTATAGGGCTCGCGCGGAGACTCTTGAGAGGGCATTTTCAGCCTCCGGGGGAGGCGGGAGAGGGCGTTTTCGCCCTCCCCAGCCTCCAGGAAAGCTTCTGGAACCTGGGGAGGGTGAAAAACGGGTCTTCCGGGCCCACCAGAAGTCGGGAAATGGGCCACTTCTGGCCTCCAGAGGGGTGGGTGAGGCCTTTTTCTGCCCTCTGGAGGCTTCAGGTAGGCCCAAAACGGGGCATCAGGGGGGGGGGGCGCATGCATGGGGGGGTGGGGTGAGGGGGCATGGAATTATGGGTGTGGGCACGCGCATGTGTGACCCCCCCCTCCCCCCCGCACGACTTCCCACTTTTGGCACGCGATGGCAAAAAGGTTATCCATCACTTGTATAGGGTTTCCTGCCTAAATGGGGTTGGACTAGAAGACCTCCAAGGTCCCTTCCAACTCTGTTATTCTAAAGAAAACCAACATAGCAGCTGCCAGTTGGAAGAAACATTTTCTTGCAGGGGTCCACAGCCAGCCGGGCTGTGGACCGACACCGAGCCGGCAGCATGCCAGAAACCGGGCTGCGCAAACAAGCAAAGCCCCATCCACGGGAGGGAGAAAGCATACGAAACCACGTTCCTTCCGGTCCGTGAAAAAACTTGTCTCCACGAAACCGGTCCCTTGTGCCCCAAAGGTTGGGGGCAGCTGTTTTATCGGATGAGGCAGATAATAGCAATAGCCCTTAGACTTATATACTGCTTCATAGTGCTTTTACAGCCCTCCCAAAGCGGTTTACAGAGTTAGCCTCTTGCCCCCAACAATCCGGGTCTTCCTTTTTATCCAACTTGGAAGGACGGAAGGTTGAGTCGACCTTGAGCCTGGTGAGAATCGAACTGCCAAATTGCAGGCAGCAGAAGCAGCCTGCAGTACTGCACACTAACCACTGTGCCACTTCAGCTCTTTAAACCCCCTACTTCCTCCTTTTCCAGAATATTTGTGCAAATACGCCCTGCCTTGCCTGATCGGAATATCCCGAGCGTTTGGTCGCTACAGCCACTCAGAAGAGGCTCTGCTGTCCAAGCTTTTCCCCAAAGTGAGCCCCCATTCCCACCGGGCCGCCAGCGAACTGGATGGGATACGGAGGCGTTCCTTCAATGACTTCCGCTCCATCCTTCCCAACTCCCTGCTGACCGTCTGCCAAGAAGGATCTTTGAAGAGGAAAACGAGCAGCGTTTCCAGCATCACACAGGTGGGTTTGCTTTTAGAATAGAAAACCTTACCTGTATCCCAGGCTCCCTTTGACAACCGACCAGATGTTGCGCCTAGAATTGCATTTCCAATCTAGCTGAAAAATCTAAGCACATGGGTGAGGGTATTTAATCTTGAAAATTTGCACAGTAAAAATAGTAGTCCAGATGATGACGAGAAGTAACTCTGCCTGGAGCAATTAAGGGGTTAACACACCAGGCTAGAAACCAGGAGACTGTGAGTTCTAGTCCTGCCTTAGGCACGAAAGCCAGCTGGGTGACTTTGGGCCAATCACCAGGAGGTGGTGACTTCTAGTCCCTCCTTAGCTACAAAAGCCAGTTGGGTGAATATGGGCCTATCACCAAGAGATGGTGAGTTCTAGTCCTGCCTTAGGCACGAAAGCCAGCTGGGTGACTTTTTGGCCAATCACCAGGAGATGGTGAGTTCTAGTTCCGCCTCAGGCATGAAAACTGGCTAGGTGATTTTGAGTCAATGACCAAGAGATGGTGAGTTCTAGTCCTGCCTTAGGCACGAAAGCCGGCTAGGTGACTTTTTGGCCAATCACCAGGAGATGGTGAATTCTAGTCCTGCTTTAGACTCAAAAGCCAGTTGGGTGGCTTTGGACCAATCACCAGGAGATGGTAAGTTCTAGTCCCGCCTATGGCATGAAAGCTGGCTGGGTGATTTTGAGCCAATCACCAGGAGGTGGTGAATTCTAGTCCCACCTTAGGCATGAAAACCGTCTGGGTGACTTTGGGCCAATCACCAGGAGATGGTTAGTTCTGCCTTCAGCATGAAAGCTGGCTGGGTGATTTTGAGCCAATCACCAGGAGGTAGTGAGTTCTAATCCCACTTTAGGCATGAAAGCTATGTTCCTTTAACTCTTACCTAGCACCAATTTAGTGTTGTCCTTTAGTTGACTAGATTCTTATGTTACTATAGAGGCATGAGCAATAAATCAGCTGAACTGGGACTTAATGTGAGGTCTCGATTCTTCAAGCCTGACCGATGCTTGGATTTCGAAAGACCATCAACCAAGGGGAAATTAGGGGGCGATGGCCCTTCTTCAAAATATTTTAGTTACCATCTTGATTTTTCCCACCTAATTGGTAGGACAGAGCGAAGGCCAACCCCATTGGATGCTATTATCATGCCTGTCTCTGCATTTCAGGTCAGCCCTGATCGTGGGATCCCCCCGCCCGGTTCTCCAGGAGGAACGGCTATACAGTATTTTGAAGGTATTTCTTTCTCCTTTTTGCAAAATAAAAATCTTAATGAATGTAGAATATAATCTATATAAAATTTTGACCCTGTGGGTCTTTTGCCAACTTGGCTCCATCTCTGGTCACTGAATATTCTTGTTTTGTGCCAACTGAACAGCAGACACTAATGTGAGGAGTCCTTGGTGCTCTCTGAGCTTGGTTTTCTTGCAGACGTTTCATGACCCAACTAGATAACATCATCAGTGCTAAAGAGAGTGGGGTATGCAGAGAGGAGAAGGGGAGGACTGAGAAAGAGGAGGAGGGACTGTGGGTCTTTGGTGCCCTCTGAAATTGGTGGTTTCTTTTAGACATTTCATTACCAGACTGGGTAACATCATCAGTGATAGAAAGGAGTTGGGTGTACGGACAGCAGGAGCAGGAGAATTGTGTGATTAAGAATTTGTTTTGAATTAGATTGGACTACGCTGAGAAGGAGTTAATTCTCAGCTGTTCTAATAAAGTCTGTTTGTTTTCGAACTGATTGCGTCTGATAATACCTACTTGGGCCTGGGTCACAACAGTTCGTGCAGGTGGCTTTCCAGGCCCAAAACGAGGTGCGGGGGGCCCTCGTACGGTGCCCCTGCACCCCGTTTTGGCTTCCAGGTTGGTGGGGCTGGCAGAAATGGAATAGAAAGGTAGGGCGCGCTGGGGGGGGAATCTGCGGAAATTGGGAAAGGCATGGGCGGCAGAAATGGAGGAGAAAGTAGGGTGCTCTGGGAACTTGCAGAGATCAGGGAAGGCCCCGCCCCTCGCGCATGCATGGCGGTGGACCTGGGCTGGGGCAACAGCTGGCGTGCCCACAGACAGGGCTCTGTGTGCCATCTGTGGCATGTGTGCCATAGGTTTGCCATCACGGATATAGCCAATAAAACCGTTCTTGGAGGAATCTCCCTGCCTGGAAGTTTTGTTTGCTATGGGTGTATTACTTGGACCCTGACACGTGGGCGACAAAAGAATTTGGTTACCATTTTTTCTCTTCCCTTCTTTAATAAACAGGTTCCTATCTGCCGGATGGGAGCGCTGTCGATCCCGAATATTATTTCTCCACCATCAGCTCCAGTTTCTCTGTTTCGCCCCTCTTCAATGGGATCAGTAACAAGGAGTTTAACATTCCGCTAGAAATGCTTCGTCAGTTGTTGAACATGGTAAGTGGGCTGCCCCTGGGAGAATAAGGTAGGATAAAAATCTATGGAGATTCTC
>JAKOOJ010000044.1:1852500-1942500 GCA_022577455.1 Arizona elegans
GGAATGTAGTTTCAGTTAGGGAAATCAATCAGCTCTGTCAGTTCTCCCTCCCTCCTGCTCATGGCAACTTGAAAGCTTTGCAAGTTGACATCTGGTTTTGAAAGAACAGCCAATTAGCTCAAGATCCAGCGTTTTAAATAACATTATGCCTTTTTTGCTACACCATCACAAAACATGGTTTTTTGTCAGAATTATTTATTTTTTTTCCCTTTTTCTTTTCCATCGCTTAGATCTTCCCAACTCTTTTGTGAAAGAAATTCACGATTTTGTGCTGGAACAATTCAACACCAGCCAGCCGGAGCTTCAGAAACTCCTTCACGAAGTCGATAAATTGCACAACGAGCTGAATCCACTGAAATTACGTTGCCAGGCAAACGCCGCCTGCGTGGATCTCATGGTTTGGGCTGTGAAGGATGAGCAAGGTGAGCCTTATATGCAGGTAGCCCTCGATTGACGACCACAATTGAGTTACGTTGCTAAGTGAGACATTGGTTAAGTGAGTTTTGCCCTATTTGAC
This sequence comes from Arizona elegans, assembly GCA_022577455.1. Lineage (NCBI taxonomy): Eukaryota > Metazoa > Chordata > Lepidosauria > Squamata > Colubridae > Arizona > Arizona elegans. The sequence goes on from JAKOOJ010000044.1 coordinate 1,853,018, forward strand.
GACTTTCAGGCACCTGTACAGGTAGTCCTCAACTTACGACAGTTCATTTAGTGACCGAAGTTATAACGGCACTGAAAAAAAGTGACAAATGATCGTTTTTCACACTTAACAACCGTTGCAGCATCCCCCCCTCCCCCCCATGGTCCCCTGATCAAAAATTCAGATACTTGGCAAACGACTCACATTTATGACAGTTGCAATGTCCCGGGAGTAATGCAATCCCCTTTTGCGACCACCTGGCAAGCAAAATCAATGGGGAAGCCATATTCGTTTAAAATCCTTGTTACTGATTTAAGAACTGCAGAGATTCACTTTGTTAAGTGACAAGAAAAGTCGTAAACATGGGGCAAAACTCGCCAGATTTCTCACTTAGCTACATAAATGTGAAGCTCAATTGTGGCCGTATGTTGAGGACTATCTGTATGGGGTAGACACCCATGGTTAACGACTGCTGGGTGCAACAACCGTTTGAAGTTACAACAGTGCTGAAAAATTTACTTTGTGATGCATTTACAACTGACAGGCATTTTTGCTTGTGACAAGCAGAGTTAATCCTGTACAATAGTACCTAAGTGCAAATAAACTTGTAAGGCCAAGTCGCATGCTTTTTCACTTAGTGGCTGTTCCTAATTGTAGTCACTGAAAGAGGACTACCTCTATTGCACTTAAAGGCATGCCCAAGCACACCTCTAGCTGTTTAGTCCTGAGTTTGCATCTCTTCCTGTAAGATGTTTCCTCTAACGAGAGTTCCTTTTCATTCTCTTGCAAAACCAGGAGCAGAAAACCTCTGCATCAGATTGTCCGAAAAGTTGCAATCCAAGACCTCCAGCAAAGTCATCATCGCCCACTTGCCTCTCCTGATCTGCTGCTTACAGGTGTGGTGGAGTGTCGTCTGGATTCCCAGGAGGGAGGGGCGGCTTTCCAGGGGAAGCAAAGAGGCAGCGGAGCTTGGAATCTCCGGCAGGGAGGAAGAAGGCCAAGTTTAACAGATTTTAACAGAGTTAGAAGGGACCTTGTAGGTCATCTAGTCCAACCCCCCGCCCAAGCAGGAGAACCTACATCATTTCTGACAGATGGCAGTCCAGTCTCTTCTTGAAAGCCTCCAGTGATGAAGCTCCCACAACTTCCGAAGCAACTTCTGTTCCATGGGTTGATTGCTCTCACTGTCAGAAAATTTCTCCCTATTTCCAGGTTGAATCTCTCCTTGTTCAGTTTCCATCCATTATTCCTTGTCTGGCCTTCAGGTGCCTTGGAAAACAGTTGGACCCCCTCCTCTCTGTGGCAGCCCCTCCAATATTGGACCACTGCTCTCATGTCTCCCCTGGTTCTTCTCTTCACTAGACTAGCCATGCCCAGTTCCTGCAACCTGTGTTTTAGCCTCCAGTCCCCTAATCATCTTGGTTGCTCTTTTTTGCACTCTTTCCAAAGTTTCAACATTGTTGAACAAAAGTTTCACTTAACCACAGAAATTTGGGGATCAGTTGAGGTCGTAAATTGAGGATTGCCTATATATTCTTAAAGGGGGCGTGCATAAGTGCACCAGCATGGCTACCGTCCCTCTCTCACTGTCCCCATTTATTCCTATTTACGTCCTTTGTTCATGTTTATACCTATACTTGTTATCTTGTACATGTTTGACAAACAAATAAAATAATAAATAAATATTTCCCCAGTTAGATTGAAACTTTAGAATCAGGGTTAATTATATATATGTATATGTATATGTATATGTATATGTATATATCCATTAGTTCTAAGATTTATCAGACAGCAAGTAAGCAGTTTGCTGCCTTTTGAGAGACTAATATAGATCTATTTTGGACTAATTAGTCCTCATCAGTTAGCCACACCCTCATCATATGTTTCCTCCCCATAGAGGTCAAGTATTTGTTTTCTTCTCTTATCGTAGTCCCTTTATCTGTATTTCTCCTCAGCTGGGTGTTTTCCTACATAAACCAAGATTTTCAAAATGCAGCTTACTTGCTGTCTGATAAAGCCTAGAACTAGTGGATGGGATTTCACTGAGCTATGGCTGCATTTTGAAAATCTTGGTTTACGTAGGAAAATACCCGGCTGAGGAGAAATACACATAAAGGGCCTACGAGCCAGTGCTGTCCGAAGACGTCTCCATGGTCATGTGGCTGGCATGACTCAATGCCAAAGGCGCACGAAACGCTGTTCCCTTCCCACCAAAGGTAGTCCCTATTTTTCTACTTGCATTTTTTTTTACGTGCTTTCGAACTGCTAGGTTGGCAGAAGTGGGACAAGTAATGGGAGCTCCCCCCATTACTTATCCCATTACTAGGAATTCAAACCACTGAACTGCCGACGATTGGAGAACAGACTTTAAGGATCAATTATAGCCAGGATTGTGTGGCCTTTCTTCCACGTGTCATGAGTAACATTTCATATCTTTTCTTTTTTCCCCACAGGGTCTCGGCCGCTTGTGCGAGAGGTTCCCCGTGGTGGTTCACTCGGTCAATCCGTCTTTGCGGGATTTCCTTGTGATCCCCTCTCCAGTCCTGGTGAAATTGTACAAATATCACAGCCAGTTCCAAACAGGTATTTTTTGGTTCGCTCATTAGATCCCCTCTGAAACTCAGTATGCCCAGGGATCGCGGGATCATCTTTGGCCAAGCAAAATCAATGGGGATTCACTTAACAACCGGGGCAAGGAAAGGTCGTAAAACGGGGCACTTAGCAACCCTCCCCATTTCTTTTCCTCTTAGGCACCAACGACATCAAGATCAGCATCACCAACGAGCACGCCGAGTCTACATTGAGCGTCATGTCAGGCAAGAAAAACGAATCCTCCATGTACGAACAGCTCCGGGATGTTGCGATCGATAACATTTGCAGGTAGGTTTTATCTCAGGTGTGCAAAATCGTGGTTCTCTCAGCAGGTGGAAAAGCCACCCTGGGTTCTTAGTGAAGAGCAGATTTACGGTCGTAACTGGAGGATTATCCCAAAGGTGCTTTTTTTCAGGAGGCATCTGGACTTCCTTGTTTTTTTTTTTCTTTGAAGATGTTTCGCTCCTCATCCAAGAAGCTTCTTCAGCTCTTGACTGGATGGTGGGGAAGGGAAGGAAGCTTCTTGGATGAGAAGCGAAACGTCTTCAAAGAAAAACAAACAAGGAAGTCCAGTTGCCTCCTGAAAAAGCACCTTGGAATGGAAGGACATTTTGATTCCTACCACGGAAGAATAGCAATAGCACTTGGACTTATATACCGCTTCACAGTACTTTACAGCCCTCTAAGCGGTTTACACAGTCAGCACATTGATCCCAACAATTTGGGTCCTCATTTTACCCACCTCGGAAGGATGGAAGGCTGAATCAACCTTGAGCCGGTTCAGAATTGAACTGCTGGCAGTGGGCAGATTTTGCCTGCAATACTGCATTCTAACCATTGCGCACCAGGGAAAAAAGGAAGGAAGGAAGGAAGGAAGGAAAGGAAAGGAAGAACAGTAGCAATACAGTTAGACTTATATACCGCTTTACACCCTCTCTAAGCGGTATACAGAGTCAGCATCTTGCCCCCAATGAGCTGGGTCTCCTCATTTTACCCATCTCGGAAGAATGGAAGGCTGAGACAACCTTGAGCCTGGTGAGATTTGAACTGCCAAATTGCAGGCAGCCGGCAATTAGCAGAAGTAGCCTGCAGTACTGCACTCTAACCACTGCGCCACCAGGGCTCATGGTTGCAGAAGCTGATGAGGTTGGCTGAAATGGCAAAACTGACTACTTTGATTAAAGAAAAGAACATAAATAGTTTTGTTTCCACATGGAAACCGCTTCTGAACTTCGTGATTGATGTGGAAAAGAATGAAAACTTTGATTTTGGGGTTTACAGATTAGATTGATAGATCTTTATCAGAAATGACTGATCCATGCTATTATGGAAAAGCAAAAAGCTGTGATTTGATGTTAATGCCTTGTTCTACTGTAACAGAGAGTCGAAGTCAATGTTTCTTTTTTTTTTCTTTCTCTATCTTTCCTCACTTTTCTTTCCCCTTCTCCCTTCCCCTTCAATGTCCTCGTATTTGCTTTTGTATTTTCTATTTTATAATACCTTATAACTTAATAAAAAATGTATAAGCGGGGGTGGGGGGAGGAGGAATAAATATTAGAGGAAGAAAAAAACCTTTCAAACTTTTTAATTGGAGGATGACCTACCTGTATGGATTTCTCAAGAAAAGAGGGTTTGAAGGCATGTTTCAGGGTTCCAAGTATCACCCCCAATGAAAGAAAACTCTTGAGGCTTGAGTTTCCTCAAAGTTCCATTTTATTAAAGATGTCATATTGGCACATCTGGGAAAACCCGAATCTGAAAGCTTTCCAAAGGAAAGTTCAAGTCCCTGCCTAGCACCCACATGTCCATCACATGGTCCAATCCAAGCACTGTCCAAACTGGAGATGCCTCCCAGTTCCAGCCGTCCAGGTACAGGGCAAGATGTCCTTAGCTCTCTGAGAAAGGAATGTTGTTATGACTGTTAAGGAATATGCACAGAGTAACCCTTGAATAGCAAGGGTGTGCACATGAGAAAATGACTGAGAGTGATTGTGACTAAGCACTCTCAATACACAGACACACTGAGTTGTGATATTCTTTTACTTTTAGGAAAAAGTAAAGCAAAGTCCAATAAACAATCCAGGTCATACACAGATAAAGATAGTTAAATTGTCAATCCAGAGATATTCCAAGAACAAAGTCTTCTTACCAGTTGTTGTAGTCATGCAATAAAACAGTTCTTTTTGGAGTTGCAAACAGGAACAAGTACAGCAGTAAAACAATCAGTAAAACAGAAGAAAACAACAAGTAGCAATGATCAAGCAGTGATTATGCAGAGAGAACAGGCAGAGGTAGCAATAATAATGTAATAAGAAAAATAAGCCATGATTCAAGCTTCCTCTTAAATACGTTGGCTACAGAGCTTAGTCAATCAGAATACAGTATGATGCAATACAGCATTACAGTCTTAAAGCTATACATTACATTTTGACTGCAAACATGCATTGATGGTTTATATATATATTGCCAACCCAACCAGTTAGGCAATAGCCATTCCCTAACAATGACTACCCTGTTTCCCCCAAAATAAGACATCCCCTGATAATAAGCCCAATCAGGCTTTTGCGCGCATGGCAATAAGGCCAAGTGCTTATTTCAGGGTTCAAAAAATATAAGACAGGGTCTTATTTTTGGGGAAACACGGTATAGGTCAAACGTGCTCAAATAACTTCCCTCCTCCCAGTTTCCCACAGTAGTAAACGTAGCAGGTCTGAAGGCCTAATGCAAAAGATGGCTTCCAGGCCCGACAGGATGAGGCTTCCAGTCAAATTATGTATCTTGCAGGTGTTTGAAAGCCGGTCTGACCATCGATCCTGTCATCGTTGAAGCCTTCTTAGCCAGTTTATCGAATCGTCTCTACATCTCCCAAGAAAGTGATAAGTAAGTGGCTTTGAATGCTGCAAAGCGATCGCGCGGAATGACAGTGTTGTAAGGGGCCTCAGAGGTCTTCTAGTCCAACCCCCCTCTGCTCAAGCAGGAGATCTCTACTTCCTTCCTCAAGGCCTCGTTTGGGGGGTTATTATCTCTTTAAAAAAAAATACAAAATCCTTTGTATGCAGATCCTTTGACAATCTGGAATTTAGTGTTTTCCGCGAGAGATTTCGGCGACCTAAAATCTTTTTGCATTTGTTCTTCCTGTCAAAAGATTGACATGTACGCATGAGCATCTTAGGATGTCCAAAATGCATCAGTCTGGCATAAGGCTTAGGCCCAAGATACCTGTTGGACCATCTGCAACCAGCAACAGCTCCCCATTGTCCGGCAGGGAGGGACTACTCAGGGTGCCGTCGGCTAGACAGTGTCGGCTGGCGACCCCCAGAGGTAGTGTCAGGTTTCGGTGTTGTCTCAAATAAATTGCATTTCCAAACAAATAGTCTTTGATGAAATCTTTCATTTATTAAGCACAACAATCTGTTCCCGACTACATCATAGCCAACACTGACATCCTGACCCCAAACCTTCCCTTTCCGTTCCCCAATTCTCTGTGTCTCATTGGCCATCTTCCAAATCACTCTCCCCATATCTACTACTTCAGCTCCCAGGAATGTCCCCCCCCCCCATCCCATCTCCTAGGGGATATTATCTTCAGGGAAAATAAGTAGGTGAAAAGTCAAGCGTCCTCTTGCCAGCTGCCCCCTCTTCTCCTTATGTCAGCACTGGAACGAATGTAGTTTGGAGTGCTGGCAGGTAGAGCTTTCTCTGTGGGCGCACCCACCCTTTGGAATCAACTCCCCCGAGGGATCCGGTTGGCCCCTGACCTTCGCACTTTCCGCCGCAAACTAAAAACATGGCTGTTTAAATTGCCCAGCCTGGACTGATGGGGTTTTGATTTTTAATGTATTTTAATATGCATTTAATATGTATTTTAACATGTTTCTTACTTGGATTGAGATTGTATATCTTAATTGTTGTGAGCCGCCCTGAGTCCTATGGAGACAGGGCGACATATAAATCTAATTAAAATAAATAAATAAATAAATTGTTCCAATTTCTCATCTCTGTTCTGCTCCGCAGCAGTTGAGCAGATTCCAAAAATAAATCATCCGAAGTGGAAGCAGTTTGAGGTGTTCTAGGGATGTTCTGGACCTGAAACAAATCTATTTTATCCACAGTACCAGGTCCAAAACATCTCAGACTGCTTCTGTTTCCAGAAAGTCAAGTCTCCCCCGAATTGTCACGGTCTGGGAGGATAGTCCGCGTATTCCAGAAGAAAATTGGAAGTGAAGCTCTCTAGAATACTCCATTGCTAGGTGAACAAATTTTTCACAGACGTTTCATTCCCCAAGTAGGTAACATCATCAGTGTTGCACTGATGATGTTACCTAATTAGGGTAACAAAACATCTGTAAGAAAACAAACAAACTGAGAACACCAAGGACCCCACAGTCCTCCTCCTCTCCGCATATATCACTCATATCTAGCACTGATGATGTTGCCTAGTTGAGTAATAAAATGTCTGCAAGCAGATGATGAAATTCAGCACTGAGGACCCCATATGTTCTGTCCCCCTTCCTCACACAGGCAAACGTAATACCAAGCACGCCTGCCAATATTTTATTAGGTAAACAGATCAGAATTCTTGGCAGACCAAAGTTTTGGCAGCAAACTGCCGAATGCCTACCAAGACCGTTTTCATTCCCATAAAGCAGAAGAGGACTTATCTTCAGTCCGTTAACTGAGCAACAAATTATCCACGAGACAAGAGTTTAGTCAATATTCAGTCCAAAATATATCCAAGCCGAATTTCAGAGATCACAATGTGACTTGCAGGGTTTAATTTTGTCCGTCACCAAGCCTGAAGAGCAATCCCACCCACTTTTCTTCCTGGTGGGGCGTGGCTCCGTGACTCAGCTCAATCTCTGGCCCTCCCACGCCTCTTCCGTTGCTGCGCACGCTTCTCCCTTCGACGCGGCCTGGGATCAAGCCAGGATTCATCATCCTCATTCCCTATCAATTGGTGCTCCGATATGTCTTCCTCCTGGCACATCCCAGGCTGTTCCTCCTGGCCTTCGGATGGAACCTGAGGCATTGCCAGAAAGGAGGGTCCTGGAGAGGAAGGCCTTGTCAGTTCCTCCCCATCACCTTCTGAGTCCTCCTCCTCTGTTAGGACAGGCTCGGGAGTCGGGATCACAACACCATAGTTCTCCTCCTCCTCCTCCTCCTCCTCCTGCCCCGCGCAAAACCCACTTCCTTCTAGCACTGATGATGTTACCTAGTGGGGTCATGAAACGTCTGCAAGAAAACAACCAAGCTCAGAGAGCATCAAGGACCTCTCATTTCAACCCTGAGCTACAAATATTCTCCTTTATTGGTAATTTTTTTCCACATTCATATGCACACAAGTTTTTTTTAAAAAAATAGTGACTTGTTGTTTTCTTTAAGGGAAGCCCACCTCATTCCAGACCACACAATCCGTGCGCTGGGCCACATAGCAGTGGCTCTGAGGGACACCCCCAAAGTGATGGAACCCATTCTCCAGATCTTGCAGCAGAAATTCTGCCAGCCACCGTCTCCTCTTGACGTGCTCATCATCGACCAGCTGGGCTGCTTAGTTATCACCGGAAATGTAAGGACGTGTCAACTGCCTGGGATTTGCCTCGTCCTCTTCTGCCTTCTCCTTCCCTCTTTCTCTGTGACTTCGCCAAAGTGTATTTCGGTCCCACCCAAAGCCTTTGAACCCCATGTGCCAAGTGGGGATTATTGCAAAACGCACCAAGCTGGGTTCACCTGACTTTTTACGTCTAGGAACAGCCTGCAATGACTTTGTTAAATCTCCCTTCTCAGGTGAACTTATTGGGACCTAGAACTTCCTTCATTTCCTTGAAGCTTCTAGAAATATTTTAAGAGATCATGTTAGAGATTCATTTCCCATTAATGGTGTCAGGAATGTTTTATGTTTTGATTTGTTTTGATTGTTTGTACCCAAGGTTTTTTTGTTTCCCCCTGCTAATTTATTTTTTTATTTCCTTATTTCCAGCAATATATTTACCAGGAGGTGTGGAATTTGTTTCAGCAGATCAGCGTGAAAGCAAGCTCCATTGTATACTCGGCGACTAAAGACTATAAAGATCACGGATACAGGTAACTTAATTTTTTTGCCGTGCTATTGAAATATCTATTTTTAATTACTGGTTGATGTGAACCTTTGTAGATTTTTCCCCCTTTCATTTTTTTTTAAAAAAATCTAGAAACTGATGCTTCACAAGACAGTAAAAATGGCTACCCAGATTTTTTTAAAATCAGGGTGTTAGATCTGAGGCCACATTGGATTTATTCTATTTTATTCATTTATGGGCGCGATGGCTCAGTTGTTAAAGATGCTGAGCTTGTCAGCTACAAAGCTGACAGCCCCGGTTCGAGAACCGAGCAACATGTGATGGGATGAGCTCCCGGTCCTTGCCCCAGCTCCTGCCCACCTAGCAGTCCGAAAGCATGCAAATGCCAGTAGATCAGTTGTTAGAAATTCTGTTTATATAAAGCACCATACAGAGCAAACAAAAAGCACAGTCACCATGTGCTTTACTGCTCAACCATATAGCTGTAACAGCAAACAGGAAACTCTGCTTAGAACAAAAGAGCATAGAGTATATATCATAGATCCAAACTTGTAAATACTGCCATCTACTGGCTGAATATTACTGTAGTTGTTGCATAAAAATACATTCCAACAATGAATGAATGAATTCCAACATCAGTAGGTGCCACTTCAATGGAAAGGTAACAGCATTCCGTGTACCTTTGGCATATAGGCATGCTGGCCACAGGACCGTGGAAAATGTTTTCGGACAGTGCTGATTCCCAAGGCGAAGAAACAGATAAGCAATGCCTCCTAATTAGACACAACTGGACAAGGGAAACCTTTACCTGTATTTAGTTACTAAATTTCTATGCCACCCGACTCACCTGGAGGGATTATCCTGTTTTTCAAAGCTTTTCAGAGGAGTTTCAAAATCCCTTTCATAATCTTGCCCAGTTTTGAAGACGAGAAAAATTAGACAACATGTTTCATCAGAAAGCTGATGCTTCTGGTTTTCTTTTCTTTATTCCCCCGCTCTTCTGCCTTCTCATCAGACACTGTTCCTTAGCTGTTATTAATGCCCTGGCTAACATAGCTGCCAATATACAGGATGAACACCTTGTGGACGAGCTGCTGATGAATTTGTTGGAACTTTTTGTGCAGCTGGGGCTGGAAGGAAAAAGGGCCAGCGAGCGGGCAAGTGAGAAAGGGCCGGCGCTGAAGGTAGGCGAGGAAGCGACAACGTTTCTTACCAATCTTCAGAATGAAAGTCTTTCCCTGTTTATTATAAATTATATTAATTATCAATTAATTTACAACTGCCCATCTCTAGGCAGCACACAGAGTCAAGAAATAAAAAACTCCAAATATATAAAATGATTAAAAACAATTATTAAAATTTCAGTGGAAATAGTTAAAATGAAACAAACAGCCAGTTTGGTCTGGTAGTTAAGGTGTTGGCTTGGAAACTAGGAAAGTGGAAATTCTAGTTCCACCTTAGGCATGAAAACGAATTGGGTGACTTTGGGCTGATCACCAGGAGACCGGGAGTTCAAGTCCTACCTTAGCTTTGAAAGCCAGTTGGGAGACTTTGGGCCAATCATAACTAGGAGATGGTGAATTCTAGTCCCACCTTAGAGATGAAAGCGGCTGGGTGACTTTGGGCCTATCACCAGGGGACCGGGAGTTCAAGTCCTACCTTAGCTATGAAAGCCGGCTGGGAAACTTTGGGCCAATCACTAGGAGATGGTGAGTTCTAGTCCCACCTTAGGCATGAAAACCAATTGGGTAATTTTGAGCCAATCACCAGGAGAGTTGGGAATTTTAGTCCAGTCTTAGGCATGAAAGAATACATGATTTTGGGCTGCTAATATCTGTAGCTCAGGTGTACGATGAGGGTGGAAGTTCATTCTCCAAGCTTGTGGGTTGGATTCCAAACGTTTCATTACCAGAATAGGTAACATCTTCAGCGGAGTTTAGGGGATGTCAGTGTCGCTATTCCTTTGTTTATGAGGAACATGGGAATACTAAACAGGAACACTAAACAATGGCATCCCCTAAACTCCACTGAAGATGTTACCTAACCTGGTAATGAAACATTAACCTGGTAGCGAATGTTCGGAAACCAACCCACAAACTCGGAGAACGACCTCCAGCCTCAATCACTCTATCTCAGCCCAACTCACAGGGATGTTACTGCACCGTCATCATCTTCTTTTAACGACCCCATAATCCCTTGCGGGGGCAGAGTCTGGGCAACTGAATGGAGCTGTGTGTTTACTGGCCGGATGCCTTTCTTGTCGCCAATGCGGAGTTATATTCAGCAGATCTATTCTCATGGTGCCCAGAGAGAGAGAGAGAGAGAAATACCTGCCTCTACCCAGGATCGAACTCACAGCCTCCGGATTGTGAGGCGAGAGCTCCACCGCTAGGCCACCGCGCCGCTCAATTGTTATTGCGCCATGTAGCCCTAAATTCCCCACTTTGGGTTTGGAAGAAGGTGCACATAGCCCAGGGGTGGGCAACTGTGGCCCTTTTACAACCTGTGGACTTCAATTCTGGGAGTTGAAGTCCACAGGTTCTAAAAGGGCCACAGTTGCCCACCCCTGACATAGCCCAGACTTGAGCTTAACAGCCAGGAGAATGCTTGTTTCCGTTCCCTCTTCCTGTTTCCTGTTCTCAGTTGGCCTCTGTTGTCTTTCACAGGCCTCCAGCAGCGCAGGCAACCTCGGAGTGCTGATCCCTGTTATTGCTGTGGTAAGTGTACACTTCCTCTCCCGAGACAGTACATGGGTTTCAAGAAGCATTGTAGGAAAAATCTGGAGAAACTTCTCCCAAGAGTTTTTCGACCGGCTGCGTGTGCTGTGCTAGAAGTTAGAACCGTGATGGCAAACCTATGGCACGCGTGCCGGAAGCGGCACGCAGAGCCATCTCTCCACTCATGCCAACCGTCGTCCGTTGCCCTTCCAGATTCCAGCCCGCACCTGTGTGCCAGCCAGATGGTCTTCGGCACATGCGGGAGTACTGGAAAACGGAAGGGCAGCACCCTGGTGCGTATGTGCGCCAGAAACCGGAAGACTAGATGACCGGCACGCTGGAAACCGGAAGCTCAGCTTCCTGGCGCATGCGTGCACGCCAGGGAACTGCTCTTCCGGTTTTTGGCACTCCCATGCGTGCACACTAGGGAGATGCTCTTCCGGTTTTTGGCACCCCCACGCATGCACACTGGGAAACTGCTTTCCAGTTTCCGTTGCTCCCGTGTGTGCATGCCGGGGAACTGCTCTTCCGGTTTCTGGTGCTCCCCCTCTGCACGCACGGTCTCCCGTTTCAGCACTCGGCCTACCCCGAATTAGAAGGTCATTAACCGTCTGTTTGAAAGTCTACGGAGATTCTCCGTCATCCAGGTCGTGGCTGTCCCAAAAGGGCTTTTCAAAAGACAGCTAGACTTCCTTTGCATGTTTGTTTTTTCCCCTTGAAAATGTTTCACTTCTCACCCAAAGAACCACCTTCGATTCTGAAGAAGCTTCTTGGATGAGAAGCGAAACGTCTTCAAAGAATAACAAGGAAGACCAGTTGCCTCTTGAAAAAGCACCTTTGGGGTGATTTTCAAGGAAAAAGAAAGTTTTGAACGGCGCTTTTGGCATCGTCTACTTGAAATTTCAGATTATTCTTGTCGGCCACTTCTCACCACTTGCTGGGTTGGAGCACAGGTTGGAGAAGGCAGCAATAATAGAATAGAATAGGATTTTTTTATTGGCCAAGTGTGATTGGACACACAAGGAATTGGTCTTGGTGCATATGCTCTCAGTGTACATAAAAAGAAAAGTTACATTTGCTAAGAATCATAAGGTACAACACTTAATGATAGTCAGAATAGAATAGAATAGAATAGAATAGAATAGAATAGAATAGAATAGAATAGAATAGAATAGAATAGAATAGAATTCTTTATTGGCCAAGTGTGATTGGACACACAAGGAATTTGTCTTGGTGCATATGCTCTCAGTGTACATAAAAGAAAAGATACGTTCATCAAGAATCTTAAGCCTGGCATGGGTTAAGAAAACCGCTTGTTTTCTGCAGAAGCTGAAAAAACAAATTATGAAAGTTTATTCAATGAGACCATTAGAATACAAGGTGCAGCATTTTTAGACATCTTGGTGGGCAATATGAAAAAAAAAAAATGAAGGAGTACTGTTTAAAGAAACTTTTCCAGATTATATGTTAACTGCTGCAGGTTTTATCAGAAGGGTAATCCGAGATCCTGGTGTGTAAACATATTTTTTTGTTTTTTAAGTCTGGGTTCTCAAAACAATATTTTCCGCTGCATGTTCATGAAGGGCAAAGGTCCTGCTTGCACGAGTCAAAATTGGTTTTATCTTTCATTGCTGTTCTTTTTGGAAAAAAAACTTGTATTTGAGAGGCTGCCACAAAGAGGAGAGGGGCAATTTATTTCCCAAAGCACCAGAGGGGAGGACAAGAAGCAATGGGTGGAAATTAATCCAGGAGAGAAGCAACCTGCAATTAAGGTGGAATTTCCTGACAGGACAATTAACCAGTGGAATAACTTGCCTCCAAAAATTGTGGGTGCTCCATCACAAGGGGAGGGGGGTGTTTCAAGAAGAGATTGGACAACCATTTCTCTACCGTGTTTCCCCGAAAATAAGACCCTGTCTTTTTTGTTGTTGTTGTTGAATCCTTTTGGCCTTATTGCTATGCACTCAAAAAGCCTGATTGGGCTTATTATCAGGGGATGTCTTATTTTGGGGGAAACGGGGTAGTCATAATAACATTACTTTCTCAGAGAGCCAAGGACATCTTGCCCCAGGGTAAAATGAGACCGGGTCTCCTGCTTGAGCAGTGGGCTGGACTAGAACAACTTTTTTGTACCTCAAGGACCACTAAATTCATAATTTTAAATTCCGCGGACCACTAATATGAATTAGTGACGGGATGGGGTCCTTCAGGCACTTAGTTTGGCCACCTGTTAGCAGACCCGGGGTCAATACTAGCTTTGCTGTCCATTGAAGCTAGGAATCTCAAATACGACCAAGAATGAATGTTTTTCTTGTAGCCAGCCCGGGTGCTAGTCACTTGGCCACTGACTTATATTTATGACGGTTGCAGCATCCCTCGGTCACGTGATTCCCCTTTGGGGACCTTCTGAAAAGCAAAGTCCAGGGGGGAAGCCAGGTTCATGTAACAACCGGGTTACTAGTTTAAGAACTGCGGCGATTCACTTAACAAGCAAGGGAAGTCATTAAATGGGGCGAAACTCACTTAACCAATTTCTCCCTTAGCAACATCAATTCTGGGCTCCGTTGCGGTCGTTAAGTTGAGGACCACCTGCACTTCAAAGTCACTTTGGTGTTTGATCAGACAGGCTTTAATCTGATTTTTTTTTCCAACTGCTTGTCACTCAGTAAATACACTCCTGAGTATTGACAGAAGTTAATGGTTACATTAAGGGTCGGTAAAGCAAATATTTAGCTTCCTTGCAAAATTTGCGATGCTCGGGAGTTCTCGGTTACGATTGTGTTTTCCTTCATCTCTTCCCTTTAAAATTTGGTGGGTAGGACTTCACGACTGCTTTAAAAGGACAGTTTGATAGACGGGGAATATCTCTGTATACAGTCGAATTGCCAATGAGCATATTAACAGTCGTGGATCAACTAGTAAGCATTGATAAAAAGGGAGGGAATTGAGGATTGGGGAGGGGGAGATAACTTTCCAGCAAGGCCATAAAATGTTGGCTTGGGACAATTGCACAATAAGTAATGGCTAGTCATAGATTAAGGGACGCGATGGCTCAGTGGCTTAAGACACTGAGCTTGTCGATCGAAAGATCGGCAGTTCAGCGGTTCGAATCCCTAGTGCCGCGTAATGGGGTGAGCTCTCGTGACTTGTCCCAGCTTCTGCCAACCTAGCAGTTCGAAAGCAGGTAAAAAAAAAATGGAAGTAGAAAAATAGGGACCATCTTTGGTGGGAAGGGAACAGCGTTCCGTGCGCCTTTGGCGTTGAGTCATGCCAGCCACATGACCACGGAGACTTCTTCGGACAGAATTAAATATAAATGAATTTTATAATCATAATGATATTGAGATAGAGCGAGTTTTATCACAAGTGCTTCTAAAAAGATTCAGATGCCATCTTTTGAAATTGAAACCTACCTACCTTTCTTCCTTTCTCTCTTCTTCCTTCCTTCCTTCTCTTTCTTTCTTTCCTTCCTTCTCTCTTTTTCTTTCCTTCCTTCCTTTCTTTTTCCCTTTCTTCCTTCTTTCTCCTTTTTTCTTCTTTCTTTCTTCCTTTCTTCTTTCTTTCTCCTTCCTCTCTTTCCTTTTTCTTTCTTTAGATTTCTTTCTTTCTTTCTTTCTTTCTTTCTTTCTTTCTTTCTTTCTTTCTTTCTTTCTTTCTTTCCAAACTTCAAACCTAAAGACTTTTTAATACCCTGCCATTTTTCTACTTCCATTTCTTTTTGCTCCTGGTAAGTGTTCTCTGAATTCTGTGTATACTATGCCTCTGCCAAAGATTTGTGGCACCCAAAAGCACCCCCTACTTTGTGAAAAATTAATCCAGCATGCTTTGGGGGTGTCCTCAAGAGGTCTGCTCCCTTGCCACTTATGCAAACACAGAGCAAAATGAAACCACCCCCTCAGACCTTTTAGGGCAGCAGCGACGCGGACAAATTCTCATTTAATCATCCTCTGTGGTAATATTTTTATTCAGGCAACGTTGCACAATCCTTAGTAAACAAGTGCTTTCCCCAATAAGGCATTTGCCAGATATATTGAGGCAACTTTTCTGGAGTTGTCCACCTTGGCACATCTGGAAGATACAGGTAATCCTCAACTTACAACAATTCGTTTAGTGACCATTCAAAGTTACAATGGCATTGAAAAAAGTGACTTCTGACCGCTTTTCACACTTAACGACCGTTGCAACATCCCCATGGTCACGTGATCAAAATTCAGATGCTTGGCAACTGGTTCCTATTTTATGACGGTTGCAGTGTCCTGTGGGGGGAGGGGGTGTCACACAATCCCCTTAAGCAACTTTCTGAGGAGCAAAACCCGTGGGGAATCCAGATTCACTTAACAACTATGTCACTAACTTAACCACTGCAAGCTGTGGCAAGAGAGGTCGTAAAACGGGGCACAATTCCCTTAACAAACGTTTCGCATAGCAACAGACACATTGGGCTCGGTGGTGGTCGTAAATCGAGGACTACCTGTACCACCTTGGGAGGTGAGGGTGTGAGGAAAGCTGTGCTGTGATTCAACCTGAGCTCTACCTCTGCCTATAAAAACCAGTAATAGCGTAAATAAATCCCACATTTTCGAGATACAGTTGTGCTCCCCCACTCCCCATGGATGTGATTCTCCCGCTTAGCGCTTGCTGGGGTTGCAAACTCTCCCCATGAAGAGCAGGCAGCTGGTACGATGTTCGTAGATCAGAAAGAGGAAAGGGTGATCGATGACGAAGCGGATTTGAGTTGAAAGGGGCATAAACCCCACGGTGGTCACGGAGGCCGCCTCGGTCCCTTCTTCGTTCACCGTGATGGTCCCTTGATGATTGAACTGTCACAAGGAAGGTTAAACATTCAGAAGCAGCACACACCCAGCTCAATAAGGTGGTGAAGGTGCTGACCTAGAAACCAGGAGACTGGGAGTTCTAGTCCCGCCGTAGGCATGGAAGTTGACTGGGTGAATTTGAGCCAGAGACCCTGAGTTCTCATCCCACCTTAGGTACCAAAGTCGACTGGGTGACTTTAGGCCAATCACCAGGGGACTGGGAGTTGTAGTCCTGCCGTAGGCATGGAAGTTGACTGGGTGAATTTGAGCCAGAGACCCTGAGTTCTCATCCCACCTTAGGTACCAAAGTCGACTGGGTGACTTTAGGCCAATCACCAGGGGACTGGGAGTTGTAGTCCCGCCGTAGGCATGGAAGTCAGCCGGGTGAGTTTGGGCCAATCACTAAGAGAACCTGTGTTCTCATCCCACCTTAGGTACCAAAGCTGACTGGGTGACTTTAGGCCAATCACCAGGGGACTGGAAGTTCTAGTTCCACCTTAGGCATGAGAACTGGCTGGATGACTTTGGGCCAATCACCAGGAAACTATGAGTTCTAGTCCCGCCTTAGGCATGGAAGTTGACCAGGTGACACTGGGCCAATCACCAGGAGACTGGGAGTTCTAGTCCCGTTTTAGGCATGAAAGCCAGGTAGGTAACTTTGGGCCAGTCCCTCCCTCTCTCAGCTCAAACCACCTCACAGGGTGAAAAAGAGGAGGAGGCAAGAGTACAATTTATTGTTTACTGCCTTGAGGTGTTTATAAAGTAATAAAGCTGGCATAAAAATCGAATAAGTAGGTAAATAAATGAACGGTTCTATCTGGGCTGCTGTAGCTCAGTTATGTACCTGACCAGTAATTTTCTAAAGCGGCTGTTATTAAATCTGCTTTTTTTTCCTGCCCGTCTATTCTTTGTCTGTGTCCATCTTTTGCTCTCGGATATGCTCCTTTTTCCTGAACTATCGGATCTAACAATCTCACAACATTTCTCTTAGCCTCCTTCTGAACACAGCACCGAAGGGGCTGGATGAATGGGCCCGAACAGAATAATAATTCTCCTCCGTCTCTCGCGCAAAGTTAAAAAAAATCTCTGGAATTTTCATTTGTGCCAACGCTGGATTACCTTATTGATGGTGATTTTTTCCTCTGAGATGCCGGAGTAGTTGCCACGCGGGGTGAACAGCTCCTCGATCCCCATCGCTTTCAGATTTTCGATCAAGTCGTAGCTCTTCTCCAGCTTAAATCTGGGCATCGCGACTTCTCGGGTTCTAGAGGGAGAATTAGAAGTTCAACATGAGCGGATTCGAATTGGTTCTTTTATGGATCATTTGTTTGGCACCAGTCTCCTGGTGATTGGCCTAAAAGTCCCCCAACTGCCTAAGGTGGAACTAGAATTCAGTGTCTCCTGGTGATTGGCCCAAAAGTCACCCAGCTGGCTTTCCTGCCTAAGGTGGATCTAGAACTCCCAGTCTCCTGGGGATTGGCCCAAAAGTCCCCCAACTGGCTTTCCTGCCTAAAGTGGATCTAGAACTCCCAGTTTCCTGGTGATTGGCCTAAAAGTCCCCCAACTGGCTTTCCTGCCTAAGGTGGAACTAGAATTCAGTGTCTCCTGGTGATTGGCCCAAAAGTCACCCAGCCAACTTTCATTCTTAAACTGGGACTAAAACTCATCATCTCCTTTTGATTGGCCCAAAGTCCCTCTCCCGGTTTACATGCCTACGGCAGAACTAGAACTCCCAGTCTCTTGCTTTCTAGCCTGGCGCCTTAACCCCCGGACCATAATCATCGTCTGAAACCAGAATCAGAGAGTGCGATATACTTGGGCCGTGCAGGATTTCTGGGGCAATAGGATACCTGTTGGTCATGCTCTTCTGCCATCTCTCGACCACCTGGGGGCTTATTTGGGTCTCCAGGACCTTCAAACCAGACAGCTTATAGGGCAGCACAATCAACATGCTGATATTCCCCACGTAGGGCAGCTGCAGCACTCTGCAGTCTAGCTCGTTGTCTTCGGTGGCCAAGAAGCTGGCTTTGATCTTCATCATAGGAACCTTCACCGTCTCTTTCTCGTTCAACCGGAAGGTCTGTTTGTGGGTCGCCTCCACCGGAAACTTGTTTTCCCAGGTTCCTGGTAACCACAATGAAAACACGAGTCCGTCATTCTTTTTTCCCCGAGGCTGATCGCGTTTAGCTGTTTCACCTACTTATACAAGTAGTCGCCAACTTAACGACCGCAATTGAGCCCCAAATGTCTGTTTGTAAGCCAGACACTTGTTACGTAAACTTTGCCCCATTTTCTGACCTTTCTGGCCACTGTCGTTATGCGAATCACTGCCGTCGTTAGGGAACTGGGTATGTCTAGTTTAAGGAAAAGAAGGACTAGGGGAGACATGATAGCAGTCTTCCAATATCTCAAGGGCTGCCCCAAAGAAGAGGCAGTCAAGCTATTCTCCAAAGCACCTGAGGGCAGGACAAGAATCAATGGGTGGAAACTCATCAAGAAGAGAAGCAACCTGGAACTAAGGAGAAATTTCATGACAGTGAGAAGAATTAATCAGTGGAACAACTTGCCTCCAGAAGTTGTGAATGCTCCAACACTGGAGGTTTTTAAGAAGAGATTGAATAACCATTTGTCTGAAGTGGTGGAGGGTTTCCTGCCTAAGCAGGGGGTTGGACTAGAAGACCTCCAAGGTCCCTCCCAACTCTGTTATTCTGCTCTATGGTTTGTATTTGTGACTTTCAACCTGGTATTCAGCCTTTCTGTGTTTCCTCTTTCAATATCCATGACCGAGACGCTTTTTCTCAAGGTAAATTGCTCTGTTTTTTGCTGATGCCGAAGTCGCATCTGATGCAACTTTTCTTTCATGACCAATTAAGCTGTTCTTAAATATAACAGTTGTGCAGCTTGCACAGAACTTTGGATCATGAACTTTAAAAAAAAAAAAATATTTTCAGAATGTTGATTCAGGAAATTCAGATGTTGACACTCTTTGTGCTAACATTGGACTCCCTGTGAAGTCCACCAGGGCTGAATATTTAGACACTTGCAGCGGAATAAGCAATAGCAATAGCATTTAGACTTATATATCGCTTCGTAGTGCTTTTACAGCCCTCTCTAAGTGGCTTACAGAGTCAGCACATTGCCCCCAAGAGTCTGGGTCCTCATTTTACCCACCTTGGAAGGATGGAACGCTGAGTCAACCTTGAGCCAGTCAGGATCGAACTCCTGGCTGTGGGCAGAGTCAGCCTGCAATACTGTGTTCTAACCATTGTGCACCATGGATGGATGGATTGATTGATGGATGGGAGGGAGGGAGGAAGGAAGGAAGGAAGGAAGGAAGGAAGGAAGGAAGGAAGGAAGGAATAGCAATAGCACTTAAGACTTCATAGTGCTTTTACAGCCCTCTCTAAGTGGCTTACAGAGTCATCACATTGCCCCCAAGAGTCTGGGTCCTCGTTTTACCCACCTCGGAAGGATGGAAGACTGAGCCAACCTTAAACCGGTCAAGATTGAACTGTTGGCAGTCAGCAGTGAGTTAGCCTGCAATACTGCATTGTAACCACTGCACCACCAGGGGAATAGAATGCAATGGAATAATATTTAGACTTATATACCACTTTACAGTGTTTGACAGCCCTCTCTAAGCGGTTTACAGAGTCAGCCTCTTGCCCTCAACAATTTGGCTCCTCATTTTACTGACCTTGGAAGGATGGAAGGCTGAGTCAACCTTGAGCCGCTCATGATCGAACTGCTGGTGTGTGGGCAGAATTTGCTTAGTTAGCCTGCAATGCTGCCTTCTAACCACTACGCCACCATGGCTCTTTATATAGGTAGTCCTCAACTTACAATCACAATTTGTTCCCAAATTTTCGTTGCTAAGCAAGGGGAGGTGGTTAATCGAGCCACGCCTGATACTGCAACCTCTCTTTTTTTGCCACGGTTCTTAAATGAATCACTGCAGTTATTCAGCATAAATTGGCTTTACATGTTGGTCACAAAGGGCGATTAAGTGACACCCCCCCCCGAGACACCGCAACCGTCATAACTACATGTCATAACACCCAAATTTTGATCATGTGACCGTGGGAATCCTGCAACACGCATAGAACTGGTCGTAAGTCACTTTTTTTTTTTTTTTGCTGCTGTTGTAACTTTGGTCACTAAATGAAGGATTGTAAATCAAGAGCTACCTGTATGTATAGGTCTTTTCACATTCTTTGCTCTGATAAGATGCAATCAGAGATGTTCTTTCTAAGTTATTATTTCTATGATCACATGTACCCATCAGTGGTGGGTTTCAAAAATTTTTGCTAACAGTTCGGTGGGCGTGGCTAGTTGGGCAGGCATGTGACTGAGTGGGTGTGGCCAACTTGATGTCACCCATGCCCACTCAGTCACATGACACCCCCCGTAGCCATGCCCACAGGAAAAGGTAGGAAAATATTTGGAATTTCCACCTATCTACCCCCGCCCTCCCTTCGCCAGTCACCCCCGTTTCCCCTCCTTTAGCGGCCCCGGCCCTAGCCCTAGCCGCACTTCCTCCCGCATCACCACCTTTTTGTTTGGGGTGCTTACCTTCCGCAGTGGCTGGTCCAGAGTCCGGAAGGCAAGCTGACTGGAGTTTTGGGCGGCCCGCAGCCAGCCGCCACAGCTACAAAGCTATCAAAGAGGTGGCGGCTGGCTGCAGGCTGCCGAAAAGCACCGGAGGTCACGGAAAGAGATGCTGCCGTCGCCGCCATGTTCTTCACGAATGCACATCCCATTGGACTTGGATGCGCATATGCGAAGAACATGGCAGCGACGAACATGGCGGGTGGGGCGAACGACCAGGAAACCGGTTCGGTTTCAGCTGGCCATCGCTACCAGTTCGGCGACCTTGGCCAGATTTCCACCAACAGTTGGCACGAACCGGCTGAATACCACCTCTGGTACCCATCCCATCAAGCCCAAATAAAGTCTGGAATGGTATGAGACCCGCAACAGGTACTGGGTTGGACTAGAAGACCTCCAAGGTCCGTTCCACTCATTATTCTGTGTTCTTATTTCTCGCCTTACCTTTGAAGTACAAGCAGTTAAGGATCATCATGAGTGTGTCCGGGTGTACGTTAACGAGCGCGTCTTTAATTAAGCCCTTGGTGAGCTTTCTGATTCGCTCATTGGCGTTATTGATGAAGGTCTGGTCAGAGAAGTCAGCCAGCTGAGCCTCGGCAAAATAGTATTTTTTCATATTGTCCTTGAACTCATTCAGGATGGAAAACTGCCTTTGGACGTAGAGGTCGTTGACCGACCTGAGGGTGTAGCCAAAATTCCTCCGGAAGAGCCGGTGTGTGAGTTTGTGGAAGAGGTTGTGAGTAGTCATGTAGTCGTACTTGGAACTGGCGTTCACAAAGTCTTCGAAACCTAGGACGTCTAAAACTTCCTCCAGGGTTTGGCCTCTCAGCCCCAACGAAACCATGGCCATGGCAGTGGAGATGCCAACCGGAGCCAAGAAGATATTATCGGAAGAGTTGACGTGGTCCCGAATGCTTCGGTAGAGGTTGAAGCCAAAATAGGCATTCAGGATGTTGAGACGTTGGATTCTGGTCTTCCCACGAAAGAGGGCCAGCACGTTTCCTTGGTCGACGTAAGAAATCGCTTCCGGAATGGTATCGATGATATCGATGTAGTCATCATCTTCGCTGAAGATCTTGTCGAAGTCCAGGTAGTCCTCCTCCTCCTCTTCTTCTTCCACGCTCAAGTCGTTGGTCACCGTGTTTTCTTGATGGAATTCAGGGGACAAGTTCGGCGCCCAAAGGGTTTCGTTCCCGAGAAGGCCACGAGGGTGGAGGGACTGGGCCTCCTCGCCCACCTGATCGAAGTGCCCTCGAAGATCCTTGATGCCACAACAGACCAAGGAGATGGTGAGGGAGAAAACCGCTGAACGCCAGAAGAACCTCATCTTCTTGGAGCTGGAAATGAGATGTTCTTGATCTAGACAAGAGGATTGTGAAGTTTCCGAAAGATGCCCTAATTAATTCATGAGCCATGAGCCAAACTTCAAAAGAAATACAGTCATTTATTAGGAGCACCATTTCGGCAATATTCGGATGCAGTTAGAACTAATCCCACATAGATTTACGTTCCCCTATGACCCTGTCTCTCCCCTCCTCCCTGGCCATGTCATAAATCACATTCTCTAATTAACCACTTCGGCTGGCTGTGAAATCCAACACCCTTCTACTGAATGCGGTAAGAAAGCATCTATGGAATGTAGCTTCAGTTAGGGAAATCAATCAGCTCTATCCGTTCTCCCTCCCTCCTGCTCATGGCAACTTGAAAGCTTTGCAAGTTGACAAGGATTTGCACAGGTTTACATGATCTACTGAGCCCGATTCTCTTAGTACGGTCTTTGAAAAAATACAATTTGGGTTCTAAACGGTGAAGTCCACTAGATACGGTTGGGATGTTTCAATCAACTAACTGTATACTGTGTGTGGCAGCAGCCAAAAAAGCCAATGCAATCCTAAATTGCATTAACAGAGGGATACAATCAAGATCAAGGGAGGTCCTAATACCACTCTATAAAGCCTTAGTAAGACCACACCTAGAGTACAGCATCCAGTGTTGGTCACCACACTACAAAAAAGATGTTGAGACTCTAGAAAGAGTGCAGAGAAGAGCAACCAGGATGATTAGGGGACTGGAGGCTAAAACATACGATGAACAGTTGCAGGAACTGGGCATGGCTACTCTAGTGAAGAGAAGGACCAGGGGAGACATGAGAGCAGCCTTCCAATATTTAAAGGGCTGCCACAGAGAGGAGGAGGTCGAGCTATTTTCCAAAGCATCTGAAGGCCAGACAAGGAATAATAGATGGAAACTGAACAAGGAGAGATTCAATCTGGAAGTAAGGAGGAATTTTCTGACACTGAGAACAATCAACCAAAGGAACAGAAGTTGCCTTCGGAAGTTGTGGGAGCTTCATCACTGGAAGCTTTCAAGAAGAGACTGGACTGCCATTTGTCAGATATGGTATAGGGTCTGCTGGGGGGGGGGTTGGACTAGATGACCTACAAGGTCCCTTCTAACTCTGTTAATCTGTATAACAATGGTTGTCCCTCCTTTTTCAGTAGACAACTGGACTTCCTTGTTTTTTTTTTCTTTTGACGACTTTTAGCTCTACAGACTTAGCTATACAATTTGGGATGAATTCCCTTTTGAGCGGTATGGATGTAGGAGTAGTGGATTTCCAGAGTGGGGGAAAAATTGCAGACTACAGGAACCAGGAGCCCCACTCAAGTGACCCTGAAGACACAGATCAACCTCCAAGTGGCCTCAACGACCCTCTAAAAGGATGCAAAGGACCAGCTGTCTGCAAGGAATATCAATCCTGCCATTCCCCCACCATCCAGTCAGAGCTGAAGAAGCTTCTTGGAGGAGAAGCGAAACGTCTTCAAAAGAAAAAAAACAAGGAAGTCCAGTTGCCCCCTGAAAAAAAGCACCTTTGGGACAACCATGAACTGGATGATTGAGAATCTCCAAAGACTATTTGCAAGTGACTACTTGAGTCACTTATATTTAGGAGTGGATGAATGCAACAGATTTCTGAGACACACACTGGGCTAAGGCACGGTGTGCATTGCACAAAGTTCGCAAGATACTGGATTCTCACCAACAGAACAGAGTCCAGAACGTATTTGAGAGAGAAAGTGTCATGCCCCTGTGGGATCGTTGGTGATCTCTCAGCTTGCTTCCTTTCTTTCTTGCAGACGTTTCGTTACCAAACTAGATAATATCATCAGTACTAAGATTGTTGGACGAGAAGGCACAAAAACAGCCAGGGAAGCAATTGAAAAAGGGCCTGTTTCCACTTTCCACCAGCTAGAATAGCGAAAATGTTCCCTAGTAATTCACCGAAATGTTGGAAATGTAAGAATAACTATGGAACTTATTATCATCTCTGGTGGACCTGCCCAGTGGCGAAGAAATTCTGGGTGAAAGTTAAAAAGTGGATAGAGGAAATAATTCAGAATTCAATAAAGAGAGAACCTGAGCAGTTTCTACTAGGGATTTCCGTAGAAAACTATACTAAGGAAATATATTATTAGATATTACATATACTACCTACTGCCTACTACCACCAATAGCCTCCCTCCGGCCGGTACGCTCCCATAGAGAGGGGCTCCTCCGGGTGCCATCAGCCAAACAATGCCGACTGGCGGCCCCCAGGGGGAGAGCCTTCTCTGTGGGGACACCTACTATCTGGAACGAGCTCCCCCCGGAGATACGGAGGATCCCGGATCTACGCACCTTCCACCGCGCTTTAAAGACCTTACTGTTTCACCAGGCGGGCCTGGCCTAATTTTCCCCCTCTTTTATAAAAGATTTTTAATTTTTAAATATCTTTTAGTATTTTATACATTCAATTTTAAATTGGTTTTAAAAGTTTGGGGTTTTAAATTTGTCGGGGCCAAAATTATTTAATTTGATTTTATTCTACTTTTAAATTTTGTATGTATGTGTTTTATTGTTTGGCTGTGCACCGCCCTGAGTCCTTCGGGAGTAGGGCGGCATAGAAATCAAATAAAATTAATAAAAAATAAATAAATACTGACAGCATCCCGCATAGTCTCTGCGGAAAATTGGAAGAAGGAAAATTTAACATCGGAAGAAGATTTAATTAGGAAAATCTTAGTGTGCACAGAGATGGACAAATTAACAAAAGAAATCAAGGAGAAAGAGGATACAGAATATTACAAAGTGTGGTGTAGGTGGTATGAATGGTTGGAGAATAGGAAAAATGAGAAAGAGGAATAAAGGAGAGAGGGGAGAAAAAACGTTGAAGATCAAAGTACAATCTAGACGAAAGAAAGAATGATGGAAAATAAACGGTTGAATAAGATAAAGTTAACATATGTGTGAATAGATGTAAATAGTAAGAAAGGATCCCTTCGAAGTAGCTGTAGGGAAAAGTGATATGTATATAAATGTTGTGCGTTTGTGTCTTGTTTTTAATGTTTTCAAAATAAAAAAACTTTTTAGAAAAAAAAAGGAAAAAAGGCCTGTTTCTCACGTTTCAACCACTTCCCCAGCTGTTTTTGTCCAACAATTGTAGCAGCTGCACACAGGACAACACACACACTGCTAGAGAGAAATTCCCCGAGGAGGGGCTCCAGCACGAAGTCCGAAAGCTCGGAAGACAAAACCTCCGGTCCCGGTGACAAACCCAAAGTGGATCCTGCAACATTATCCTGGGGACACGTAGATTCGCCTTCATTATCCTACTCTCCGACGTTGCAAACCGATTTGCCACCTGCACTCCCTTTTCAAATGTCTTCCCTTCGCACAGTTTGCCGTTGCAACACAACGACCGACAAACAAACCTTGGTTTCCATCATATTTCCCCCCCCCCCCCGCTAAATTACTACTAAAGCCAGCGGCGTTAGCATCAAAATAATAAGTAAAAAAACCCAGAGGTTGAATTCCATCATCGCCCGATTGTTCGTGGCAACGGCACAATCAGATTTAGCGACAAATCGGTTGCCTTGAGTGGCGGCCGTTGAATCCTGATGTCTCAGTTTCACCCTAAAAAATACTTGAGCTTATTTTATTTATTTTTAATCCGCCTTCCTCCCCCACCCCCACCCCTGCAGAAAAAGATGATTGATATTCCTTACCTCTTCCGTTGACGAAGGGAAGGCTTTTGCAAGAAAGTTGCAGTTGCAAATGCTGCAGTCTGAACTTTGGTGCCGCTGGATGTTTGCTAAAGTCAACACGCTGTAAATCAATCACTCACCATGTCAGCTGAAATCCCTGATGGGGTGCTGTTTGCTGTCCGTTGATTTCCTGCTCTGTTTCTGGTTATATTCTTTTTTTTTTTTTCTTTTTTTTTAAAGACACCGTTCTTCTACAGATAGGAGCAAAGAAATATTTTTATCTTCCCTATCATGTATTCAAAATATGTGTGTGTGTGTGTGTGTGTGTGTGTGTGTATGTATGTAAAAAAGAAGCAGACATACTGCGAACTCCGGAACTTAAGATTTTAAAATTTTTAAAGAGCCTTGATAGTACAGTGGTTTGGTGCACCCTGTCATTAACACAGCTGCCTGCAATTTCTGCTGGTTCGAATCTCTCCAAGGCTCAAGGTTGACTCAGCCTTCCATCCTTTCTAAGGTAGGTAAATTGAGGACCCAGTTTGTGGGGGCAATAAGCTGACTTTGTATAAAATATACAAAAGGATGAAGGCTATTGCTTAACGCATTGTAAGCCACCCTGAGTCTCCGGAGAAGGGCGGCATATAAATCAAATTTTAAAAAAGAAAAAAATTAAAATTTTATTTTACTAAGCTTTCGTCTGCTGACATCGTCAGAGTATTAAGCTACCATTACAGAGATCTCTGCCTTTATATGCCATTAATCAATTTAGCCCTTGGGCATGTAATAGGCCCAGCCATCTCCTACTTGTAATCAGCTGTGTTTTTACTAATATACCTGGAACTCAAATGGGTTTTCTGTGGTTGCGTGGTATCTTGGGTTTTTTTTAGGCACTGATATATTATAACGGATGAGGGACGCGGTGGTTCAGTGGCTAAGACGCTGAGCTTGTCGATCGAAAGGTCGGCAGTTCAGCGGATCGAATCCCTAGCTCCGCGTAGCGGGGTGAGCTCCCGGGACTTCTCCCAGCTTCTGTCAACCTAGCAGTTCGAAAGCACGTCAAAAAAAAATGCAAGTAGAAAAATAGGGACCACCTTTGGTGGGAAAGGAACAGCGTTCTGTGCACCTTTGGTGTTGAGTCATGCTGGCCACATGACCACAGGGACATCTTCGGACAGCGCTGGCTCTTCGGCTTTGAAACGGAGATGAGCACCGCCCCCTAGAGTCAGGAACAACTAGTGCATGCCGGGGGCATGCGTGAACGGGCTCACATTTCCAAACCGGTAGGGAAAGTAATTGAATACCACGCCTGGTGAAAACAATCAAACAATGGAATAGAAGTTGCCTTTAGAAGTTGTGGGAGCTTCTTCACTGGAGGCTTTCAAGAAGAGACTGGACTGCCATCGGTCAGAAATGGTGTAAGGTCTCCTGCTTGGGCGTGGGGTTGGACTAGATGACCTACAAGGTGCCGTCCAACTCTGTTAATCTGAATCTATCTAAGATGATCAAAGGTCTGGAGATTAAAACACGAAGAACGGTTGCAGGAACTGGGCATGGCTAGTCTAGTGAAGAGAAGGACCAGGGGAGACAGGATAGCCATCTTCCAATATTTGAGGGGCTGCCACAGAGAGGAGGGGGTCAGGCTATCTTCCAAAGCACCTGAAGGCCAGACAAGGAACAATGGATGGTAACTGAACAAGGAGAGATACAACCTGGAAATAAGGAGAAATTTTCTGACAGGGAGAACAATCAACCAGTTAGACAGAAGTTCCCTTCGGAAGTTGTGGGAGCTTCATCACTGGAAGCTTTCAAGAAGAGACTGGACTGCCATCTGTCAGAAATGGCAGTAGGGTCTCCTGCTTGGGCGTGGGGTTGGACTAGATGACCTCTCAAGGTCCTTTCCAACTCTGTTAATCTGCTAAAGAGATGTTTTTACTTGGACCACTGTTAGGCTGACATAACTGAATTTGGAGGTCATTTTACTCTCTTAAGCTGTAGAGGCCAAGATGGGTAGGGTCAGAAAATCAATATATTATTCCATTTGTATTCGTAGCTAGAGAAGTTTGGTTTGTTCTCCTCCTGTAAACAAACGTTTAAAACATGTTGTTTCGTTGCTAGCTCACCAGACGCTTGCCACCAATCAAGGAAGCCAAACCACGATTGCAGAAACTCTTCCGTGACTTCTGGCTGTATTCGGTGCTGATGGGATTTGCCGTAGAAGGTTCAGGTAAGGCTCCGAGTCGTGCATCTGAACCTGCATGAAGAGAGAAACAATTGGATTGGGAATAGTGGCTCAGTGGCTTAAGACGCTGAGCTTGTCAATCGAAAGGTCAGCAGTTCAGCAGTTCGAATCCCTAGTGCTGCGTAATGGGGTGAGCTCCCGTGACTTGTCCCAGCTTCTGCCAACATAGCAGTTCGAAAAGGTAAAAAATGCAAATAGAAAAATAGGGACCACCTTTGGTGGGAACGGAACAGCGTTCCATGCGCCTTTGGCATTGAGTCATGCCGGCCACATGACCACAGAGACATATTTGGACAGCACTGGCTCTTCGACTTTGAAACAGAGATGAGCACTGCCCCCCTAGAATCGGGAATGACTCGCACATATGTGTGAGGGGAACCTTTACCTTTTTCTGGAAGAAAATCAATGGACTAACTGCCCTCTGTCATATTTAAAAGAGCTTCATCGGTTTTAAAGAATTTTACAGGGGTAACTCAACCAACGTATTGGCTTGATTGTAATTCAGAGGTGGGTTTCAGCAGGTTCTGATCAGCTCTGGAGAACCGCTAGCAGAAATTTTGAGTAGTTTGGAGAACTGGTAGTAAAAATTCTGACTGGCCCCGCCCCCATCTATTTTCTGCCTCCCAAATCCCAGTTGATCAGGAGGAAATGGGGATTTTGCAATATCCTTCCCCTAGAGTGGGATGGGAATGGAGATTTTACAGTATCCTTCCCCTGCCACGTCCACCAAGCCATGCCATGCCCACCAACCCACACCCACAGAACCGGTAGTAAAAAATTTTGAAACCCACCGCTGTTGTAATTGTATATTATTGTAAATATTGCAAATATTGCAGTACAATAATTAATGCTGGAAAGTCAGAAGGAACCAAACAAAAAGGAGCATTTTTCTTCTTGGATCTGAAACAGCTTGGGACTTTTGCTTCAGATCAAGAAATCTGCTCCAAGTCATTTGAGAGCTGGGTTGTTTGTTTGTTTTTATGTCGGAATCAGTGATTTGTTTAAACTAGAGGTCTTCAAACTTGGCAGCTTTTAAGACTTGTGGACTTCAACTCTCAGAATTCTGGGAGTTGAAGTCCACAAGTCTTAAAGCTGCCAAGTTTGAAAACCTCTGGTTTAAACCGTGGTTTCGAAAGAAGCTTAGCAAGACATCACAGTTTGATGGGGGCTTGTTCCTAGTCATTTTCACAAGCTTTATTCGACTCCGGTGGAATCCAAAATATTGATCCAAAAAGCTCCGGATGACCTGGAGGCCTCCTGAGCTGATCCAGAAATAATATTTACCTTTCTTTTGCTTTTAATTCTTTTCTCCCCGTGTCACTTCAGGTCTTTGGCCCGAAGAGTGGTACGAGGGTGTTTGCGAGATTGCCACCAAGTCACCTCTGCTGACTTTCCCGACCAAAGAGCCCCTCCGTTCTGTCCTTCAGTATAACTCTGCCATGAAAAATGACACCGTCACGTCTGTAAGTGCCTTTTCCTCCTTTGTCCCTTTCTTGGCCAGTTGATAATGTGCAGTGCCACGCGAACCAACACAGATACAAACATAACTATTGCGGGCAACTCAGATAGATAGATAGATAGATAGATAGATAGATAGATAGATAGATAGATAGATACGCAGACAGACAAACAGATATGGATGGATA
Organism: Arizona elegans; assembly: GCA_022577455.1. Taxonomy (NCBI): domain Eukaryota; kingdom Metazoa; phylum Chordata; class Lepidosauria; order Squamata; family Colubridae; genus Arizona; species Arizona elegans. The sequence continues at coordinate 1,882,693 of JAKOOJ010000044.1, forward strand.
GATATGGATGGATGGATGGATTAGATGGATGGATGAATGGTAGGTATATATATATATAGAGAGAGAGAGATATGGATGGATAGATATGGATGGATGGATGGATGGATGGATTGGATGGATAGATGATAAATATAGTTGATAGATAGACAGGAGATGGATGGATGGATGATAAATATAGATGATAGATAGATAGACAGATAGATAGGTAAGTAGATAGATGGTAGGTAGATAGGTGGATAGATAGATAGATAGATAAATAGATAGAGATGGATGATAAATATAGATGATAGACAGAGACAGACAGGAGATGGATGGATGGATAGATGGATGATAGAGATTATATATATATATATATATGTTTTTCTTCTAGCCAGGTTTTCCCTACGTAGCCAGCTAGAAGAAACCTGGCTAGAAGAAAAACACACATAAACCCTACGAAGAAGTAAGAATATATATATATATATATAACCCAGAATACCAGCACCAGATTTCAAATAGCAACGGCAGTTACTGCAAAAGACTGCTGACATAAGCCTGATGATAGCAGATGGGATTCTGTCGAAACGTCGCTTCTACCCTTTTAGGGATATATCCACAATTACACGGGAAGAAACCCGAAATATTAACTATACAAACATACATACCCGTGAAAACTTACATAAACATATATATATGTATGTATGTATGTATATATATGTATATGTATATATATATGAGAGAGAGAGAGAGAGATAGGGTTGGTAGAAGGAAGGAAGGAGAAAGAAAGAAAGAAAAGAAAGAAAGAAAGAAAGAAAGAAAGAAAGAAAGAAAGAAAGAAAGAAAGAAAGAAAGAAAGAAATAGATTACAATTAGAGCTCCAAGGCTAAGCATTCCAGGGAGATTCTTCATTTTGATTTACAGCCATTATCCTGACATGCGTTGAGTTGCATTGCTCAGCATCAGCATTCTTGCTCCTCACTGCTTCTAAGCCTTCTAACTCTGTGTTTGTCTTCTCCCTGGGATCTGCTTTTCAAATATTTGAGTACCGTCCTTGGGTCGTCCAATGCTTTGATGTTCCTCTCGCCAAAAACCATTGTTTGAAAGAGAGAGAAACGATGCCTTCCTGCCGCGGTGATTCATCCCCGCTTCTCTGCAAGCCTTATTGGGCTGCGTGGAGTTTACTTATTTCTTTTTATTTATTTGTTTGTAAAAATTTATCTTACCTCAGGGTAGCTCTGGGGCGGCTCACTTGTGGATAGATGGAGAGAGTCTTACGCTTGTCAAGAACATGGACAGCTTTAAGGGGCTAATTAACAGGGGTCGGCAACCTTAAACATTCAAAGAGCTACAAAGGTCCTATCCGGAAGCCCCCCATTCAAGTCTGGAGCAGACCGGAAGACAGGTTCCCCCATCATCGTCTCCTCCTAGCAGGGCGCCCTTTTTCCTCTGCTGACCGGAAGTCCAGTTCCCCCACCACAGAGTCTCCTCCTAGCATGGCGTCCATTTTCCTCTGCTGACCAGAAGTCCAGTTCCCTCATCATAGAGTCTCCTCCTAGCGCAGCATCCTTTTTCCTCTACCTGTCCTAACCGAAATCCCTATCAATTGTGGAGCCGACCAGCAACAGGGAGCCGCAGCAGAGGAATGAAAGAGCCACATGCGGCTCCAGAGCCGAGGGTTGCCGACCCCTGAGCTAATAGATGACCTCCTACCACAAACAGCCACCTCAACGTGAATCGCTTGCTTATTTTTATTTATTTTTTTATTCCTAAATTTCCTTTAGGCTGAACTGAATGAATTGAGGAGCACCATCATAAATCTTCTGGATCCGCCTCCTGAAGTGTCAGCCCTGATCAACAAGTTGGACTTCGCCATGTCTACCTACCTGCTTTCCGTATATCGCCTAGAATGCATGAGGTATTTCTTGAAACACTGCCTCCGGGGTGGCAGAGATGCTCTTGTTCACCTTACATCACTCACCTGGGGCAAGAGTGGAAGAAATATTTATGCTCATGCAATCTCATGCAATTCTGTATTGGAGGAAGAATAGGCTGGTTTTAACCCCCAAGGGTCCCGGTGTCCCTTTGAGTGAAAATGGCTCTCCCATTTTCAGCTGTAGTACTGGTAGTCCTCAACTTACGATCACAATTGAGCCCAAAATTTCCATTTCTAAACCTCCTTTCTTGCCTCGTTTGTTAAGTGAATCCCAGCAGTTGTTAAGTTAGTAACACGATTGTTAAGAGATAGATAGATAGATAGATAGATGAGAGAGAGAGAGAGAGATGGATGAATATATAGGTAGATATGGATGGATGGATGGATGAATGGATAGATAGGTAAAGATGGATGGATGGATAGATAGATGGATGATTGATAGGTGATGGATAGGTGTGTGTGAGAGAGATGGATGAATATATAGGTAGATATGGATGGATGGATAGATAAAGATGGATGGATGGATACATAGATATGATTGATAGGTGACTGATAGGTGTGTGAGAGAGATGGATGGATATATAGGTAGATATGGATGGATGGATAGATAGATAGATAAAGATGGATGGATGGATAGATGATTGATAAGTGTGTGTGAGAGATATATAGATGAATATATAGGTAGATAGGGATGGATGGATGGATAAAGATGGATGGATGGATGGATGGATAGATGATGGATAGATGATGGATAGGTGTGTGTGTGAGAGAGAGATGGATGAATATATAGGTAGATATGGATGGATGGATAGATAGATAAAGATGGATGGATGGATAGATGATTGATAAGTATGTGTGAGAGAGATATATAGATGAATATATAGGTAGATAGGAATGGATGGATGGATGGATAGATAGATGGATGATAGACAGACAGATTTATAAAAATTCTTTTTCAAGGATATCTTGGTGAAATTAAGTCCCGATTCCTGGTTTGCTAGGGTCCTACGTTCAACAGACCCAGATCGTTTCCAAGTGATGTTTTATTACTTTGAGGATAAAGCTATCCAGAAAGACAAATCAGGTAAGGCTACTCCGATTCCGCAGTCCTTAAATCAGGTGGGCACCTGGGTCAAACTCTTGCACAATAAATACACGATTCCAAGCCATCTCATGATGTGATTATTATTTTTTTGCATAATTGTTTGGATGCAAATAAGTAAGTAGTAGTAGTACTTTATTGTCATTGCACCTTGTACAACGAATTTAAATGCCAACTTCAGTGTACATTATACATAAGAAAACTGCATGAGCAAATACATGAGTAGTGTTTTTTTTAAAAAAAAAATTTTTATGAGAGATGCTATCTATTGGGCACAGTTTTCAGCTGCCTCAGTCCTTTGATCCTATCAGAGTTTGCTGCAAAAATCAAATCCAGAAAGCACACATGGGTAAACTGATTCAGCAGGATTCATTAACTTCTTTATATACATACAACACATGAAGATAAATGTACAATACCAATAGCAGATTTCTTCCAACGTGGTAGCAGTTACAAGCAAAACACAAGCAGAGCACAGCAGAACTAGTTTCAGTTCTCAGCACACATACACAGCTGAGCCACGCCCAGCCTCCTTCCAGTCTCGGTTTCCAATTCAGCTCCCATCGGCTGATCTGTTGCCATGCCTATTCATTGGCTGACCTTGTTACCATGTCTTCCCAGTCATGAATATTCGGACAGATTCGATTTCTGATTTTTCTCCAACACGCCGCCGCTTCCTCTCTTTCAGGTATGATGCAGTGTGTGATAGCCGTCGCTGATAAGGTCTTCGAAGCTTTCCTTAGCATGATGGCAGACAAAGTAAGTTCGTCAAACGAGAATCCTACACCGTGTTTGTTGTTTTGCTCAAATGAACCATCCGGTGCGTTTGCCAGCATTTCTTTAGTGCTGGATTTCATAGACCGCTTGATATTTCAAATTAATTTCTCTACCCTTGCTGAGACATATTGGTGGAGCTGCTGCGTGGCAGGTTTTTAAATAGATAGCACTAGAAATAGCCCTTAGAGCAGTATTTAGTATGAGGCCCAAGACAGTTCCTCCTCACTCAATGCGGCCCAGGAAAGCCAAAAGATTAGATGTTCTACGTGCTTGTTCAATAATAAACCATGATGTGTGGATCAAAAAATAATAATAATGATAATAATCCCCAAACCCTAACAAGGGACTTTCATGGTTCTTCTTTTGATGTTTAGCCCAAAACGAAAGAAAATGAAGAAGAACTGGAAAGACACGCTCAATTTTTGCTGGTCAACTTTAACCACATTCATAAGCGAATAAGACGAGTTGCAGATAAATATCTATCGGGTCTTGTAGACAAGTAAGTACGTTGCAGTGACTTGATGGCAGAGCAGGTTTCGGATCTTCTAGTTCTGGAACGGCTTGCCTTTATAAATTGTGGATGCTAAAACACCGGAGGTTTTTGGACAGCCATTTGTCTGAAACGGTACTATAGGATCTCTTGCTTGAGCCAGGGGTTGGTGAGGAAGACCTCCAAGATCCCGTCCAACTCTGTTTTTCTGTAATTCTGTATTAGTGTTTCTCAGCCTTAGCAACTTTAAGATGTCTGGACTTCAACTCCCAGAATTCCCCAGCCAGCATGTGGCATGTAGATTACACAGATGGATGGATGGGTGGGTGGGTGGATGGATGGATGGATGGATGATAGGTAGGTAGGTAGATGGATGGATGATAGTGGATGGATGGATGAATGATAGGTGGATGGATGATAGGTAGATGGGTGGATGGATGGATGATAGGTGGATGGATGGATGAATGATAGGTGGATGGATGGATGATAGGTAGGTGGATGGATGGATGGATGATAGGTGGATGGATGGATGATAGGTAGATGGGTGGATGGATGGATGATAGGTAGGTAGATGGGTGGATGGATGGATGGATGATAGGTAGGTGGGTGGATGGATGGATGGATGATAGGTAGGTGGATGGATGGATGGATGATAGGTGGATAAATGGATGATAGGTGGATGGATGGATGGATGATAGGTAGGTGGATGGATGGATGGATGGATGATAGGTAGGTGGATGGATGGATGGATGGATGATAGGTTGAGACAGACAGATTCAACAAACTATGCATCCAATCCTTCTTTAGTTCACCCTGTTGTGTCCCAGGTACAGATGTTTTTGTACATACTCGTAACTTTTGGTTTGTCCTTTTCAAGGTTCCCTCACTTACTTTGGAGCGGAACGGTGCTGAAGACTATGCTAGATATCCTCCAGACCCTCTCCCTCTCTCTCAGCGCTGTAAGTGCTTCTCCAGCAATTGCAAGCAGAATAAAACCGCAGCTGGCATTGCTAAAAAAAAGATATTTTTTTCTTGTTGTAATTATGAGTGAACTGGCGGTCTGCAGCTCTTGTATTATGAATTAATTAGCTTAAGAATTTCTTTTTTAATGATGACATCACTTCACCTAACAAGAAACCTGAAATATGACAAAGGAAACATATATTTAATATGACATGTTTTGACAGCAGCGAGATTTGTATTTGCAACAACACTGGAAAAATGATGAAAACTCCTACAGATGAAAATATAATTTAAAACGTATTAGATTATGCAGAAATGGATAGGTTAACATTAAAGAAAAAGGACAAAGAAGACACAGAATATTTTTTTAATTTGGGATTTGTTTTATCAATGGTTAGATAATAAAGGTAGAAATTAGAAGTTGGAAGGATACTATTATATACAAGTAAAGAATATTATTGTTACTATTATTATGCATATGTAAAACGACCCAGACAAATGTATAAATAATTTTTTAAAAAAAGAAAGAAAAGAAACCTGATTTGTCTGGGCATCCCTATTCCTGAATTAGGAAGTTAGTTTTCTCCTTAGGAATCATTTTGGAATAATGTTGCAATTTCTGTTTTTTCTTTTCTGTTTTAGGACATCCATAAGGACCAACCGTATTATGACATTCCAGATGCCCCATATAGAATTACTGTCCCTGATACTTACGAAGCTAGAGAGGTAAAAAGAATACAAATATTGTACATCTTTGAATGGGGTTCGCCCATTGTCTTAAGCCATGGCTTGCTTCGTAAAAATAGAGAGAGTTCTTTAGATTAGAATAGAATAACAGAATTGGAAGGGATCTTGGAGGTCTTCTAGTCCAACCCCCTGCTTAGGCAGGAAACCCTGCCCCACTTCAGACAAATGGTTATCCAACATATTAAAAACTTCCAGTGTTGGAGCCATTCACAACTTCAGGAGACAGATTGTTCCACTGATTAATTGTTCTCACTGTCAGGAAATTTCTCCTTAGTTCTAACTTGTTTCTCTCCATGTTGATTGACAGACTATGCCTGCAATTCATCATTAGGTGACTTTACCCTATTTCTCTCTCTCTCTAGAGCATTGTTAAGGATTTTGCTGCCCGGTGCGGCATGATCCTCCAAGAGGCCATGAAATGGGCACCTTCAGTCACCAAATCCCACCTGCAGGTAAATCCTACATAATATCCCTATTGTCTCAGATGGCATTGTATCTTGGAAATCCGGGAATCGGGCCAGGGGAGATCTGCAGAGCAAAGCAACAACAATAACAACAACAACAACAACAACAACAACACACACACACACACATACACACACACACATGAAGTGATGAAGCTCCCACAATTTCCAAAGGCAACTTCTGTTCCATGGGTTGATTGTTCTCACTGTCAGAAAATTTCTCCTATTTCCAGATTGAATCTCTCCTTGATCATTTTCCATCCATCATTCCTTGTCTGGCCTTCAGGTGCTTTGGGAAAATAGGTTGACCCCCTCCTCTCTGTGGCAGCCCCTCAAATATTGGAAGACTGCCATCATGTCTCCCCTGGTCCTTCTCTTCCCTAGACTAGCCATGCCCAGTTCCTGCAACCGTTCTTCATGTTTTAGTCTCTAGGCCTTTGATCATCTTAGATAGTTTCAGATTAACAGAATTTAAAGGAAGCTTGTAGGTCATCTAGTCCAACACCCACTCACCCCCGTCCAAGCAGGAGACCCTACACCATTTCTGACAGATGGCTGTCTAGTCTCTTCTTGAAAGCCTCCAGTGATGAAGCTCCCACAACCTCCGAAGGCAACTTCTGTTCCATGGGTTGATGGTTCTCAGTGTCAGAAAATTTCTCCTTATTTCCAGGTTGAATCTCTCCTTGTTCAGTTTCCATCCATCATTCCTTGTCTGGCCTTCGGGTGCTTTGGAAAATAGCTTGACCCCCTCCTCTCTGTGGCAGCCCCACAAATATTGGACCACTGGTCTCATATCTCCCCTGGTCTTTGATCAGATAGATTCAGATTAACAGAGTTGGAAGGGACCTTGCAGATCATCTACTCCAATCCCCCGCTCAAGCAGGAGACCCTACACCATTTCAGATGGCAGTCCAGTCTCTTCTTGAAAGTCTCAAGTGATGAAAGCTCCCACAACTTCCGAAGGCAACTTCTGTTCCATTGGTTGACTATCAGAAAGTTTCTCCTTATTTCAGGTTGAATCTCTCCTTGGTCAGTTTCCATCCATTATTCCTTGTCCGGCCTTCGGGTGCCTTGGAAAATAGCTTGACCCCTTCCTCTCTGTGGCAGCCCCTCAAATATTGGAAGATGCTCTCCTGTCTCCCTGGTCCTTCTCTTCACTAGACTAGCCAGGCCCAGTTCCTGCAACCGTTCATCGTATGTTTTAGCCTCCTGTCCCCTCATCATCCTGGTTGCTCTTCTCTGCACTCTTTCTAGAGTCTCCACATCTTTTTTGTAGTATGGTGACCAAAATTGGATGCGGTATTCTAGGTGTAACTGCAACTCTTTGACTCCCTTTTTTTTCAGGAATATTTGAACAAGCACCAGAACTGGGTGTCAGGCCTGTCCCAGCACACAGGGTTGGCCATGGCAACCGAGAGCATTCTCCACTTTGCGGGCTACAATAAGCAAAACACAACACTAGGGGTAAGTTCTTTTCACTGTGGCCATCATCCTCTTTTTCAACTCCCACTTCTGCAGGAACGGCTTGTGTTTGTAGTTACACAGCTTGGCTTTCATGACCCAATTGGGGAACATCATCAGAATTAGAAGGGAGGGAGGAGGAGACACTGCAGAGTCCTTGGTGCTCTCTGAGCTTGGTGGTTTTTTTGCAGACGATCCATAGCCTAACTAGGTAACATTATCAGTGCAAGAGTATGTGGGGTTTCCTTGCTGTTTTTTAGATAGTGGCTTACCTTGCCAGTGTTGGTAGATTTGTGCTTCTCTCCTTGGTAGGAGGAAACTGCGAGTTTTGGTAGGTAGGTAGCTAGGTAGGTAGGTAAATAAATAAATAAATAAATGATTGATTGATTGATTGATTGTTGCTGTAAGCCACTCTGAGTCCTTTGGGAGAATGCAGGCATATAAATCGCAAAAAAAAAAAAAACCCTAAGTTTCTCCTTGGTGGGAAAAAGCCATACCCAGTAGCCCTGATGATGTGACCTAGTTCGGTCATGAAACGTCTGCGAGAAACCCACCAAGCTCGGAGAGCAGTCTATAGAATGATACCCAATAGGCAAAATCTGAACTTCCAGAGGTTCAATCCTTTTCTTAGCCAGTCTGCCATTCTCTTTCATCAAAAGGGCAGGGTGGTGATAGTCACGGGTGGGCTTCAAACATTTTAGCAAGGGGTTCTCTGCCTGGGTGTTCCCACGGTCGGTCTCCTGTGCCACGGTGGAGGGTGGGGGCTTTTCACCCTTTCCAGGCTCCAAAGGCTTTCCTTGAGCCTTTGAGAGGGCAAAAATGGCCTCCCCAGGCTCCGGAGGCCCTCTGGGGCCGAACTTTGGGTAGGCCCATTTTTTGCCCTGCACTTACCTGCATCCAAAATGGGCCATTCGGGGACCTCCTGGGAGGGGAAGGGTGGGGCAAGCGGGGCCAACCAGGAGTGGGATTTGGGGGTTCTCCAAACTGCACAGAATCTTAGCTAGAGGTTCTCCCGAACTCTTGCGAACCTCCAGCAGCCACCCCAGGTGATAGTGGAGGGGATAAGGGACCAGGATTTAATTTAGTCACAAAGTCCCGTCCGTTTCTGGCTCCCCCTCCCTCCCCCCCCCCCCCCCGGGCATCCATGTTCTCCCTCTATTCTCAAAACTGAAAATACGACGTGGTGCGTTGCTTCTAGGCCACTCAATTAACCGAAAGGCCCACCTGTGTGAAGAAAGATTACTCCAACTTCATGGCTTCCCTGAACCTGCGCAATCGCTACGCTGGAGAAGTGAGTAGAAGAGACCTCAAGTTTCTCCCCCCCCCCCCTTACTTTTAAAAAAAGAAATTCACCCTTCTCAATTTGCATGCACGTGGGGTGCGGGGTGCATGTTTTAAAGGGGATTAGCGATGGGTGCGCAAATCTCCAAGCAAGCCACCTTCTGTTGGAAGAAAGTATGTGCAAGAATTTCCACTTTTTGGGTTTTGGATACTGGTATATAGTTCTGGAAGGGACGCGGTGGCTAAGATGCTGAGCATGTCAATCGAAAGGTCGGCAGTTCAGCGGTTCAAATCCCTAGTGCTGCGTAACGGGGTGAGCTCCCGTTACTTGTCCCAGCTTTTACCAACCTAGCAATTCGAAAGCACGTAAAAAATGCAAGTAGAAAAAATAGGGACCACCTTTGGTGGGAAGGGAACAGCGTTCCGTGTGCCTTTGGCATTGAATCATGCCAGCCACATGACCACGGAGACGTCTTCGGACAGCGCTGGCTCTTTGGCTTCGAAACAGAGATGAGCACCGCCCCCTAGAGTTGGGAACGACTAGCACATATGTGCGAGGGGAACCTTTACCTTTACCTTACATAGTTCTGAGATATTTATTTGTTTATTTAGTGTATGGAATAACATACATGGACTTAGAACGTATATTAGCACTTCACCTAAAGTGCTTCCAGAAGTTGGCAAACTGGCCGTTTTCGGTCTCCAGAGGGGTGGGGAAGACCGTTTTCGGCCTCCCGAGAGAGAAAAACAGGCCTTCCAGTCCCACCGGAAGTTGGCAAACAGGCCATTTCCAGCCTCCGGGGGGGGAGTGGGGAAAGCCATTTTTACCCTCCCCAGATTCCTAGAAAGGCTCTGGAGCCTGGGGAGAGAGAAAACCAGATCTACCTGACCCACCGGGCCATCGTGTGCCAGGAGCTGGGGGAGGGGGAGTGTTGTGCGCACAGGGGCGGGGCGCATAGAATTATGGGTATGGGCATACACGCGTGTGACCCCCCCCTCCACGCTACCCCTGTTCCTGGCACATCACTGGTTAGCCATCACTGGTGTAGGCCATCTAACCATTAAAGTGCAGCTTCCCTTATCAGAAAAAAGTCAGATAACCAGTCCGGAATATGCCCTCAGCTTACAGTCAGTCTTAAACACACACACACACACACACACACAAACGTTTCCACAAAAATAAGACCAGGTCTTATATTAATTTTTGCTCCAAAAGACTCATTAGGGCTTATTTTCCGGTTAGATCTTACCTTTGGGAAACTACGGCACTAAATGCATTTGTCTGTCTGACGAAGTTAACTGGGGCTTATTTTGGGGTAGGGCTTTGTTTGTTTGTTTGTTTGTTTGTTTGTTATTTAGACTTATATACCGCCCTATCTCCGAAAGGACTCAGGGCGGCTCACAACAATAAAACACACAAAAGTTCATTTTTTTAAAAAAATACCCACTAAAACTATAAAAACCATTAAAATCCCCTCTAAAACCCCTTCAGTCTAAGCCGGCCAGGCGGAATAACCATGTTTTAAGGCCACGGTGGAAAGAGCGAAGGTCAGGGGCCACCCGGAGGCCCAGGGGGAGCTGATTCCACAGGGTAGGTGCGCCCACAGAGAAGGCCCGCTCCGTAGGGGTCGCCAGCCGACATTGTCTGGCCGATGGCACCCCAAGGAGGCCCTCCCTGTGGGAACGCACTGGGCGATGGGGAGCAGTTGCTGGCCGCAGCGTCCTGAGCTTACAAGCATCCTGAAAAAATCATGCTAGGGCTTATTTTCCGGTTGGGTTTTATTTTTTTTTTTTTGTGGAAACACGGTATTAATATATTAATTTAATTTAATTCAGTGCAATCTCAAAACAACTGCAGTGCCCCATGAACGCCGTCGGCATTGACCAAATCTCCATCAGTCAATTGCAAACAGCAGCTTAATTTGTAACAGTTTACATCCTGCGCTGATAACCTCTCACCCCATCTGACGTCTACATCTGCCTGTGGAAAGGACTCAACGGGGGATTAAAAAATTCCAGCTCCAGTCTAAAACATCTGGCCAACTATGACTTGGATAATAAAGGACGAATTTAAATAAATCTATATATATAAAAGCGAAAACCACTCACGCATTAATCACAAAATCTCCAGAACCGTAAAGCCTACAAACTTGAAATTTGCCACATATATTCCTCTTGGCTTCTAGATGGTCATTAAGAAAGGATTTTTCAAAATGACCATCAGAGCATTAGTATTTACTATATTATTAGTAACACACTTTGATGTTAAGGAATTGTACTCCCCCTCCCCACCTCAAAAGAAATCTGTTCCAAATGCAAAACACAAGCAGAGGAGAGGAGTTTCACTTTCAGTTTTACTTTCGCAACAACAAGTAGCTTTACCACAGAACAGTTGAGCTAAGCCACGCGCAGCCTCCTTCCTGTCTCTTTCTTGCTCACACAGCAAATACTGTTTAAGTTTCCGGACACACCCCCCCCCCAACTCTCTCACACACTGACAGGATGCTAGCCAGATGAATACCGATGGATACTGCGGGCTGGGACATTCTACTCCCCCTCCCCCTCTGTTCCAACTGCCAGTTGCCTTATATTAACGCACTCCGATGCTACGGAGTTACACATTCTACATGATGTTTCAGGCTGCGAGTGTCAATTTATGAAGCCTGAGCACATAGTTTCGTAACGAAGCACGGGCGTCCAGCTAGTAAATAAATAAATGACTTCCCTGACTTTTCTAAACAGGTTGCCGGGATGATTCAATACTGCAACGCCACAGGACGGTCATCGGACCTGAATAAACTCATGGTCAAGCAACTCAGCAATGCCCTGGAAGCTGGCCAAGCAGAGAGCTATACCCAGGCGATGTTTAAGATGACCGCCTTGTTGATAAGCAGCAGAGGTAATAACGAAAATCTTAACGGGTTTTATACAGGCGGTCCTTGACTTACGACTGCAACGGAGTCCAACATTTCTTTTGCTATGTGAGATGGCTGTTAAGTGAGTTTTGGCCCCCCCCTTTGCGACCTTTCTTGCCTCCGTCGTTAAGTGAAACACTTGAAGTCGATAAGTTAGTCACCTGGTTGTTAAGCGAGTCTGGCTTCCCCATTGACTTTTGCTTGTCGGAAGGTCGCAAAAAGGGATCGTGTGACAGCCCACCCCACCCCCACCCCCACCCCGGGACGCTGCGATCGTCATAAATATGAGTCAGTTGTCAGATATCTGAGTTTTGATCACGTGACTGCCATCGGTTGTAAGTACGAAAAACGGTCATACGTCGCTTTTTTCAGTGCCGTTGTAGCTTCATTAAAGGAACTGTTGTAAATTGAGGACTACCTATTATAAAACAGGTTATCGTTATTATAAAAATATGAGTGCACATAAGAGAGAGGAGTGATTAAGGATGAAATCAGAGCCCTATGGCCATTCTTTGGCACTCCAATCACAATTGGGACGAGATTTTTTGTTGCTAAACAAGGCAGAAGTTAAGTCCAAAGTCATCCAGTTAGCTTTCATGACTAAGGCAGGACTAGAACTCACCTTCTCCTGGTGATTGACCCAAAGACATTCAGCTGCGTTTCATGGCTTAACGCAGGACTAGAACTCACACTCTCCTAGTGGTTGGCCCAAAGTCATCCAGCTAGCTTTCATGACTAAGCAAGATTAGAACTCACCTTCTCCTGGTGAATGGCCCAAAGGCACTCAGCTGGGTTTCATGGCTTAACGCAGGACTAGAACTCACACTCTCCTAGTGGTTGGCCCAAAGTCATCCAGCTAGCTTTCATGACTAAGCAAGATTAGAACTCACCTTCTCCTGGTGAATGGCCCAAAGGCACTCAGCTGGGTTTCATGACAGCAGAACTAGAACTCACCGTCTCCTGATGGTTGGCCCAAAGTCAGCTGGGTTTCATGGCTTAATGCAGGACTAGAACTCACCGTCTCCTGATGGTTGGCCCAAAGGCACTCAGCTGCATTTCATGGCTTAACGCAGGACTAGAACTCACACTCTCCTGGTGATTGGCCCAAAGGCACTCAGCTGGGTTTCATGACTAAGCAGAACTAGAACTCACCGTCTCCTAGTGATGAGCTAAAATCACTCAGCTGGCTTTCATGGCTAAATAACATGGACTTTTTTTTTTTTTTTTGCCCCCAAGGAGCTGCTGAGAGTTTATTTATAGATCCGTTGAAAATACTACATCTTTTTTTTTTTTTTTTAAACAAAACATCTTCGTAAATTTTTCAGAAACCGATTCCCAGCTTTTACATCACCTCTGTTGGGGCCCTCTGCGTATGTTCAACGAACTGGTCATGCAGACTGCCCTTGCTTGCTGGGAGTGGCTGCTGGCCGCTAAGAACGGCATAGAAGTCCCGGTAAGTTATGAGTTAATTTATAGGATCAGTTTTCTCTGAAATGATGTTTCTGGAACAAGCAATACATTTGGGCAAACGTCCCCAAATTTAGTGCGGCTTGGTTTGTTGCATTTATATCATGGAATGATATTCACTCTGATTCTCTCTCTACCCGACATTTATGTTTATATTTATAAATATTTAGGTGTATTTATTTGTATTCTACCTTTATTACTTTTACAAATGACTCAAGGTAGCAAAAATATCTAGTACTTCATCTTCCTCCTATTTCCCCCACAATAGCAACGCTGTGAGGTGGGGTTTGGCTAAGAGAGGGAGACTGGCCCATAGTCAACCTATATGTTTTATGTCTAAGGAGAAACTAGAACTCACTGTCTCCTGGTGATTGGCCCCAAAATCACCCAGTTGCGTTTCATGCCTAAAGCGGGACTAGAACTCACAGTCTCCTAGAGATTAGCTCAAAGTCAACTGGCTGGTTTTTATGCCTAAGGCAGAACTAGAACTCACAGTCTCCTGGTGTTTGGCTCAGTTACCCAGTTGGCTTTCATGCCTAAAATGGGACTAGAACTCACAGTCTCCTAGAGATTAGCCCAAAGTCACATAGCTGGTTTTTATAACTAAGGCGGAACCAGAACTCACAATCTCCTAGTGATTGGCTCAAAGTCACCAACCAGCTTTCATGCCTAAAGCAGAACTAGAACTCACAATCTCCAAGTGATGGTCTCAAAGTCACCCAGCCAGCTTTCATACCTAATGCAGGATCAGAAGTCACTGCTTCCTGGTGATTGGCCCAAAGTCACCCAGTTGGCTTTCATGTCTAAGGTTGGACTAGAACTCACAGTCTCCTGGTGATTGGCTCAAAGTCACCAACCAGCTTTCATGTCTAAAGCGGAACTAGAACTCACAATCTCCTAGTGATTGTCACAAGGTCACCCAGCCAGTTTTCATGCCTAAGGCAGGACTAGAACTCACAGTCTCCTAGTGATTTTCTCAAAGTTCACCCAGCCAGCTTTCATGCCTAAGGCAGGACTAGATCTCACCACCTCCTGGTTTCTAGCCCGGTGCTTTAACCCGCTGGAACAAATTGGCTCTTTAAGTGTATTTATAATAAACTTTAAAAATCTGCTGCACCCAAAAAATAGTAATGGTTTTGCTTCTCTTTAGTTCATGAGAGAGATGGCCGGGGCGTGGCAAATGACGGTGGAGCAGAAATTTGGCGTCTTCTCCACCGAGCAGAAAGAAGCCGATCCTTTAGCCGCCTCCGAAGAGAGCCAACCGAAACCGTGTCCACCGGAGGTCACCCCACATTACATCTGGATAGAAGCAAGTATCCTCCCCCCCACCTTAAGAAGCCAGCTTTTGTTTTGCTTTTTTTTTTTTTTTTACAGCAGAGGTAGATAAGAAGACCTAGCTAGGAGAGACTCTTACGGCCATCATAAACCAAAAGGGGATAATATTTACTTATTCATTCATTTATTTGTTTCCTGCCCATCTTATTTTTTTACAAATAACTCAAGGCGGTGAAGATATTCAATACACCTTTCTCCTTTTTCCCCCAAAACAATCCTAGGGTGAAAGAGAGCGATTGGCCCAAAGTTACCCAATTGGCTTTCATGATTAAGGTGGAAATAAAACTCACCCTCTCCTGGTGATTGGCTCAAGGTCACCCAGTGACTTTGATGCCTGAGGCGGGACTAGAACAAATTGTTCCTGGTGATTGGCCGAAAATCACCCAGCTGGGTTTCATGCCTAAGATTGGGACTAGAACTCACTGTCTCCTGGTGATTGGCTCAAAGTCAGCCAACTGGGTTTCATGCTTAAGATTGGGACTAGAACTCACTGTCTCCTCGTGATTGGCCCAAAGTCAGCCAGCTGGGTTTCATGCCTACGATTGGCACTAGAACTCACTATCTCCTGGTGATTGGCTCAAAGTCAGCCAACTGGGTTTCATGTTTAAGATTGGGACTAGAACTCACTGTCTCCTCGTGATTGGCCCAAAGTCAACCAACTGGGTTTCAAGCTTAAGGTGGGACTAGAACTCACAGCCTCCTAGTGATTGGCCAGCTAGCTTTCATGCCTAAAATGGGAATAGAACTCTCCTGGTGATTCGCCCAAAGTCACCCAATCAGCTTTCATGCCTAAAGTAGGACTAGAACTCACAGTCTCCTGCTTTCTAGTCTAGTGCCTTAATCGCTAGACCAAACTGGATTCATCGCTATGGAAGAATCTCACCTCCCATTGACAACCCTCATTCCCTTTTGAGTTGCAGTCACCATCCTGCAGGAAAATCAAACGTCGACTTGTTGGACAGACATCCGTCTTAACTTTTGGTTCCACATCTACAGTTTTTGGTGCAGAGATTTGAAATCGCCAAGTACTGCAGCTCAGATCAAGTGGAGATCTTCGGCAGCTTACTCCAGAGGTCCCTGTCTTTGAATATCGGCGGATCGAAGGGGAGCATGAATCGCCACGTGGCAGCCCTCGGACCCCGTTTTAAGTAAGTGAGACCCTCCCCTGGATATTTCTTTGTTTAGTTTATTTCTTTCAGAGGCGGGCGCCTGCACGAAGAATATCAGAGAGTTTTGAGTTTGCCTGTCAGATTTACCCAGAACTGATTTTCTCGGGTTCTCGCAGCTGTCCCCTCTTCCATTTTTTTTAAAAAAAATATATATAACATCTATATTTATTAATATATTATTAATTCCCTGTTTTTCCAAGGGGATGAAAAGGAGGCTCTTGATATTTCCCCCCCTTGTTCTTTTGCTCATCGAAATAAGGAGAGAGGGGGATGCAACATCGCTTTTATCATTCTGCCATTTTGCTTTATATTTATAAGAGCCACGGTGGCACAGTGGTTAGAGTACAGTACTGCAGGCTACTCCCTGCCGACTGCCAGCTGCCTGCAATTGGCAGTTTGATTCTCACCAGGCTCAAGGTTGGCTCAGCCTTCCCTCCTTCCGAGGTGGGTAAAACGAGAACCCAGATTGTTGGGGGCAATAGGCTGACTTTGTATCCCACTTAGAGAGGGCTGGAAAGCACTGTGAAGCCGTATATAAGTCTAAGGACTATTGCTATTATATTGCACAGATCTCTTCCTATTTAACCCTTTTGAGCATCCTGCCTAACGATCCTAATGGAATTATTTTGGACTCCTTTAGGCTCTTAACGCTGGGACTGTCTCTGCTGCATGCCGATGTCATCCCAAACGCAACAATTCGCAATGTCTTGAGAGAGAAGATCTATTCCACAGCTTTTGATTACTTCAGGTATTTGCCCTTCTCTTTCTCCTCCTTCTCCTTCCACTTCTCCTCTTCCCCTTCTCCTCCTCCTTCTCCTTCTCTTTCCACTTCTTCCTTCCTTCTCCTCTTCCCCTCCTCCTCCTCCTCCTCCTCTTCCCTTTCTTCTCCCCGTCCTCCCTCCTCCTCCTCCATGGTGGGAAAAAGTGAACTGAAGGGACTTTCTATCATTTATGGCGGACGTGCCCAGCAGCAAAGAAATTTTGGTCTAACATCAAAAAATGGTTGGAACAAATAACAAAAACACAGATTGAAAAAGAACCAGAAACATTTCTATTAGGAATCTTTAACAAATCATACCCTAAGGATATCAAATATCTCACAATTCACATATTAACTGCTGCAAGAATAACCTACACAAAAAATTGGATGCAAGAAAAAACACCAAGTGAAACAGAAGTAATAGGAAAAATTTTAGAATGTGCTGAAATGGATAGGTTAACCAAAGAATTACAAGAAAGAGAAGAATCAGATTATTATAAAATATGGAATAATTGGTATAATTGGTTAAAAATCAGAAATATACAAAAAATATAGGGGGAAATATTACCGATTTAAATATATATATATATAATAAAAAATGTTATTAGATTAAGGAGAGGTGAAGGAATATATCATAAGTAGAATTGTAGAATGTCACTCTGAAAAAATGCTTAAGAAGAAATTATACTCTTTTTGTGTATATGTTGTATAAATGTTTGTTGTGTATATGTTACGTATGTCTTTTTTAATATTTATATTCAATAAAAACCACTTTTCTTTTTTTTTTTAAAAAAAAAAAGAAAGTTGAAAGGGAAGTCCAGTTCTATTCTGATTGATTGATTGATTGATGGTTTACAACCTAACAAAAATGCAGGGAACCTACAAACAATTGTGAAGTAATAAAAGGCCATCCCGAATAGTAATAGGACCCTTGACTGCAGAAACATAAAATCTTCTGGTTACATCAGAGATCAGATGAGGAAGGAGCAGAGGAGCCCCCAAAGCTGGTTCCCAGAACACCCCAAGACACAAATGACCTGCGAGGTGCGCGTTTTCTTGCCAAAATGCCTCTCCTATCCTAACGTTGTTTGCCCTCCGTTGAAGTGCCGCCCCCAAGTGTCCAACTCAAGGAGAGAAGAGGCTGCGCGAGGACATCATCGTCCTCATCAAGTTTTGGACGGCAATGTTCTCCGACAAGAAATACTTAACTGCCAGCCAGCTTGTGCCTCCAGGTACGTGTTTCATAGGTTATGGTTTAGTTTTAGTTTTTTTTAGTTTTTATTGGATTTCTATACCGCCCTACTCCCGAAGGACTCAGGGCGGTGCACAGCCATGAAATAAAACACATAGATATACAAAATTTAAAATCGAATAAAATGAATTAAATAAATTTGGCTGAATTGATACCCATAATTTAAAATACCCATATTTTAAAATACAGTAAAAAATTTAAAATTTACACTTAAAAGGGAGAAGATTTAGGCGAGGCCAGCTTGATGAAATAAAAACGTCTTCAGCTCGTGGCGGAAGGTGCGCAGATCCAGAATCCTCCGTATCTCTGGGGGGAGCTCATTCCAGATCGTCGGTGCCCCCACAGAGAAGGCTCTCCCCCTAGGGGCCGACAGCCAACATTGTTTGGCCGACGGCACCTGGAGGAGCCCCTCTCTTTGGGAGCGTACTGGTCGGTGGGAGGCTATTGATGGTAGTAGGCGGTCCCGTAAGTAACCAGGTCCTAAGCCATGGAGCGCTTTAAAGGTGGTAACCAGAACCTTGAAGCTCACCTGGAAGACCACCGGGAGCCAGAAGAGTAGGAGAAGAGCAGGCAGAGATAGAGGAGCGGAGTTAAGCAAGTCATTAGCCTAGAATCGTTACATTCCCACAGAGGGTCTAAGCCCAATTCCTCCAGAATTTATTTGTATCTTGTCGTTTTAACCATTCAGCCGTGTCCAACTCTTGCCGGCTTTATAGGCAAGCGCTCTCCATGCTATCCTGTCAAGCTCAACTTCTTTCAGTCGTTAGATTTATCAGATCTTTGTATCAATTTTTAATGCTATCAAGCCAGCGAGTTCTTTGCTTGCCCCTTCTTCTTGCTCCACTAACCATTCCTAGCATTGTTGACTTCTCCAGTGAATCTGCATGCATGAGACAGCCAAAGTAAATCAGACGTGATCTATAGAATAGAATAGAATAGAATAGAATAGAATAGAATAGAATAGAATAGAATAGAATAGAATTCTTTACTGGCCAAGGAATTTGTCTTGGTGCATATGCTCTCGGAGTACATAAAAGAAAAGATACATTCGTCAAGAATCATAAGGTACAACACAATGAAAGTCATAGGTGCTTAAGGTGGACTCCACCTTCCATCCTTCCAAGTCTTTCTGTTAAAAAGAGGACCCAGATTGTTGGGGACAATGAGCTGACTCTGTAAACCTCTTAGAGAGGGCTGTAAAAGCATTGCGAAGCGGTATATAAGTCCTAAATGCTATTTCTGTGGCTATCGATTGTCTGGCTTGGTACCAAAGAGATGCTTTTTTTTAAAAAAAAAAACCTTTAGATAACCAAGATACTCGGAGCAATCTTGACATCACCGTGGGGTCCCGACAGCAAGCTACCCAGGGATGGATCAACACCTACCCTTTATCCAGCGGCATGTCGACCATCTCCAAAAAATCAGGTGTGTCTTGCTTTATCTTAAGTACCACTAAACTCCTGTTTAAGCCTCCCAATCACTGAGGCAGGTAGATTTGTTGTCTGTGAATGCCTAGCCCAAGTTTGAGCAATGAGCCTTTACAGCAGAACAGAAAACAGACCTTCTAACACAGGGGTCTCCAACCTTGGCAACTTTAAGCCTGGCGGACTTCAATGTTGAGGTCTGCCAGTGTTGTGGCCCGCCACATTTGGACAGTGAGGAGGTTGGGGAGGAACGTGGGCCAGTCCTGGAGTCTGGGGAAAGCTCAGACAAGGGCTCTGCTTCGGAGGCAGAGAGGGGGCCAAGGCTGTTTGGTAGTTTTTTGCTGCCTCCGAGGTCTCCAGAGTCTGACATCAGCGAGGCAGAGAAACAGTGGGAGCCTGTTCCCAGTGTTTGCATGCACAGAGCTGCCAGAAGACAGGAACAATTAAGAAAACAGGGTCGACTTGTGAGTAAGGCTTGGAGATGATTGGCCCCTCTCATAAAACATAAAAGAGAGGCGAACGGGACGTGAGCTTTTGCAGGAAGGAAGTAGTTCATCTGGTTGGTAAAAGCTCTGGAAAAGCTCTGTTTGACTCTGTGCTAAGTTTGGCCTTGTCCTGCGTATGGCAATTAGTTCTCTGGCCGCATTCCAAGGGAGATAAGGTGGGTGTTGATAAACACTCCCCTGATAGACTGTTTGAGAAGCCTTTTGGGAAGCCGGATTCACTTAACAACCGGGTTTACTAACGTATCAACTAACGTATTAACAAAAGTCGTAAAATGGGGCAAAACATTTCACTGAACAACAGAAATCTGGGGCTCAGTTGCGGCCGTAGGACAATCTGTACATTTAACAAATAATTAAATTCACGTTGTGTGATGTCTTTCGAAGGAATGTCTAAGAAGACGAATCGAGGCACTCAGCTCCACAAATACTACATGAAAAGGAGAACTTTGCTCCTCTCACTTCTGGTAAGTCCCTTCTCCTAAATCAGGGGTTGGCAACCTTAAACACTCAAAGAGCCACAAAGGTCCTAACCGGAAGCCCCCCGTTCAATTCTGGAGCCAACCGGAAGTCTGGTTCCCCCTACCATAGAGTCTCCTAGCGCGGCATCCTTTTCCCCCTGCCAACCGGAAGTCTGGTTCCCCCCCCCCCCCCACCATAGAGTCTCCTCCTAGGGTGGCGTCCTTTTTTCCTCTGCTGATCGAAAGTCTGGTTCCCCCACCATAGAGTCTCCTCCTAGTGCAGCGTCCTTTTTCCTTTACCTGTCCTAACCGAAAGCCCTATCAATTGTGGAGCCGACTGGCGAGAGGGAGCCGCAGCAGAGGGATGAAAGAGCCACATGCGGCTCCAGAGCCACGGGTTGCCGACCCCTGTCCTAAACTGAGCACAGACCCAGTTCCTTGTAATTAGCGAAGCTTCGATTTTACAGGCTACAGGCAGTCCTCGATTTACGACAGTTCAGTGAGCAACTGTTCAAAGTCACAACAGCACTAAAAAAGAAGAAAAATAAAAGTCGCTAACATGGGGCAAAGCTCACTTAAAAAATGTTTCGCTTAGCAACATAAATGTTGGGCTTGATTGTTGTCGGAACTTGAGGATTATCTGTAATTGAGAGAAAAGGGAGACTGTTAAATGACAATGTATGTAATTGATATAATTTATATCATTTTTGGGGCCTCTAAGGGTTTTTTCAAGAGTTGCAAATCCATCTTATTTCACCCTTCACACATATTTTTTTTCCCCTTCTGAAACCATGAAAATTATTTGGGCACAACTCTCACATCGCCAGAAATTGAGTGTGACTCAAGAGACCCTTGAACTCTGATAAGTCAAAACACGTCTTCTTACCAAATCTTCCTTCCTTCCTTCCGCCTTGCCTTGCCTTTCTTTCTTTTTTCTTTCTACCTTCCTTCCTTCCTCCTCCTTTCTTCCTTCCTTCCCTCCCTCCCCCCTCTTTCTTCTTTCTTGCTTTCTCTCTTTCTTTCTTTCTCTTTCCCTTCCTTCCCTCTCTCCCTTTCTTTTTCTTTCTTTCTCTCTTTCCCTCTCTTCCTTCCTTCCTTCCCTCCCTCCCTCTTTCTTTCTCTCTTTCCCTTTCTTCCTTCTTCCTTCCTTCCTTCCCTCCCTCCCTCCATCTTTCTTTCTCTTTCCCTTCCTTCTCTCCCTCCCTCTCTTTTTCTTTCTTTCTTTCTCCCTTCCCTCCCTCTTTCTTTCTTTCTTTCTTTCTTTCTTTCTTTCTTTCTTTCTTTCTTTCCATCTATCCTGGCCAATGTTTGTTTGTTTGTTTGTTTTATCAAAGTAATTTCAGTACAACTAGTTAAAATGCCCGGCGCTTTCTTTCCTTTCTTTCAAAGGCTACGGAGATTGAGCGCCTCATCACTTGGTATAATCCTCTTTCGTCTCCGGAACTGGAGCTGGACCAAACGGGCGAGAACAGCGTTGCCAACTGGCGGTCCAAATACATCAGCCTGAGTGAGAAGCAGTGGAAGGATAATGTGAACCTGGCCTGGAGCATTTCCCCTCACCTTGCGGTGCAGCTTCCCACCAGGTGAGTCCCTTGCTCTTGGTTACAAAATTGGTAACTTTGGATTCAGATAGCCCTCGACCAACGACCACAATTGAGCCCAAAACACCCATTTGCTAAGCTTGACTGTTATTAAGTGAGTTTTGCCCCATTTTACGAACAATTTGCTAAGGAAATCCCTGCACTTGTTATGTTAGGAACACCGTTGTTGTTGTTGTTTTTAAATAGTATTTTCCAACATTTAAAACACAAAACACATATTTACACTTATAACAGCTTTTCCATATCGGTATCAATATCTTTCCTAACAATCATATTGACAAAAATTCTATTTATATCTATCACTATCCTATCTTATATCCTTATTTAAATTACAATAATATATTTCTTATAAATTTTACATTATATTATGCTTTTTATAACTTATACCTTAAGTTTTACGTTTGCTCTCAAGCCAGGAATACCATCTATTCCAAATTTGATAGTACTCGGTTTCTTCCCTCTCCTTCATTTCCATAGACAGTCTATCCATTTCTGCACATTTATAGATTTTCCTTATTATCATGTGGTCTGGAGGAGTGTCAGTCCGTTTCCAATTCCGTTGTTAAGTGAATCTGGCTTCCCCACTGACTTTGCTGGTCAGAGGATCACGTGACACACACACACACACACACACACACACACACACACACCGGATCACTTGCAACCGCCATAAATCCGAGTCATTTGCCAAGCAGCTGAATCTTGATCACAAGATCATGGGGAAGTTGCAGGGGTGAAATGTAAAATGTGTTACTACCGGGTATGTGGGTGTGGCTTGGTGGTGGTGGGGAATGTGACTGGGTGGGCATGGCCAACTTTTTTTTTTATTTTTAACTTTTCAAAGCATTTTTTCTAATGCTTTGAAAAGCCTCTGGCGATCAGGCAACTCAGCTGGGATCGTCAGAGAGGCTTTTTAAAAAATGCCTCTCTGCTGATCAGGCAACTCAGCTGAGATTGTCAGAGACTTTTCAAAGCATTTTTTAAAACCACCTCTTCGGCCAAGAGGTTGCAGAAAAAATGCTTTGAAAAGCTTCTTGACGATCCCAGCTGAGCCGCATGATCATCAGAGGCTTTTTTTTTTTTTTTTTTTTTACTTTTAAAAGCATTTTTTCGTCGGAAGAGGTTGTAGAAAAAAATGCTTTTAAAAGTTAAAAAAAAAAAAAGAAGCTTCTGATGATCGTGCGGCTCAGCTGGGCATGGTAGTGGGGGGGGATGCAGGGATTTTTGCTACCGATTCTCCGAACCACCTGCCACCATCGCTACCAGATCGGGCGTTCCAGTCCGAACCGGGAGCATTTCACCCCTGGGAAGCTGCGATAGTCAGAAGTGAGAAAAAGGACCATAAGTCACTCTTTTCAGTGCCCGTTGTAACTTGGAATAGTCACAAAGGGAACTGTTCTAAGTTGAGGACTACCTCAACTGGTCGTAAATAGAGGACTATCCTGTTTGTCTCCTGTTGGCTTCTTAGATTTAAAAACACAGAAGCAATTGGGATGGAGGTCACCCGTCTGGTTCGCTTGGACCCTGGAGCTGTGAGTGATGTGCCGGAAGCCATCAAGGTAGGCCTTTGAAGACAATCCAGCTTTTGATCAAAACTCTGGCCACAACATTGATTCAGGTCTTGTTTCCAGTGATAAAATCAAAATCCAGTTTGATTTGGCTTTGGTTAACCACAGTGGGTGGAGCCACCCATCCATCATCATCGTCATCTTTTAATGACCCCATAATCCCTTGAGGGGGTAGAGCAGTGGTGAAATCCAATTTTTTTTTGTACTATCAGTTCGGTGGGCGTGGCTTGGTGGGCGTGGCAGGGGAAGGATACTGCAAAATCTCAAATGAGGACCCAGATTGTGGGGGCAATAAGATGACTTTGTATAAACTATACAAAAGTATGAAGGCTATTGCTTAACGCATTGTAAGCCGCTCTGAGTCTCCGGAGAAGGGCGGCATATAAATCAAATTTAAATATATATATATATTGCAGACTAACTCTTCCCATACATCAGCAGTTTGATCCTTACCAGTTCAAGGTTGACTCAGCCTTCCCATCCTTCCGAGGTGGGTAAAATGAGGACCCAAATTGTTGGGGGCAAGAGGTTGACTCTGTAAACCGCTTAGAGAAGGCTGCAAAGCACTGTGAAGCGGCATATTAATCTAAGTGCTATTGCTATTGGGGTTCACATGTGGTTCTTTCCCCTCCCCTTTGCTTTTCAGTATCTTGTTACTTGGCACACCATCGATGCCGATGCTCCAGAGCTCAGCCACATCCTGTGCTGGACCCCCACTGACCCACCGACGGGCCTCTCCTATTTCTCCAGCATGTATCCTCCTCATCCTTTGACAGCTCAGTACGGGGTGAAAGTGCTCCGATCTTTCCCGCCAGTAAGTAAGATGTTTGCCCAAAAAAAGTTGTTAGAATGTCTTTGTGGTGAAGTACTATAGATCCTGGGCTCCCAAATGACCCCGTCTGCATTTTTCCCAATTTAGAATAGAGTAGAGTAGAATAGAGTAGAATAGAGGAGTAGAGTAGAGTAAAGAATAGAATAGAATAGAATAGAATAGAATAGAATAGAATAGAATAGAATAGAATAGAATAGAATAGAATAGAATAGAATAGAAATAAGAAGTAGAGTAGAGTAGAGTAAAGAGAATAGAATAGAATAGAAGTAAGAACTAGAGTAGAGTAGAATAGAGTAAATAGAATAGAATAGAAATAAGAACTAGAGTGGAGTAGAGTAAAGAATAGAATAGAATAGAATAGAATAGAATAGAATAGAATAGAATAGAATAGAATAGAATAGATTTTTTTATTGGCCAAGTGTGATTGGACACACGAGGAATTTGTCTTTGGTGAATATGCTCTCACTGTACATAAAGGAAAAGATACATTAATCAAGAATCATAAGGTACAACACTTAATGATAGTCATAGGGTACAAATAAGCAATCAAATCATACTAGGAAACGATCAATATAAATCGTAAGGATACCAGTAACAAAGTTACAGTCATGCAGTCATAAGTGGGAGGAGGTGGGTGATAGGAACGATGAGAAGATTAATAGTAGTGCAGACTTAGTGAATAGTTTGACAGTGTTGAGGGAATTATTTGTTTAGCAGAGTGATGGCGTTCGGGAAAAAACTGTCCTTGTGTCTAGTTGTTCTGGTGTGCAGTGCTCTATAGCCTCGTTTTGAGAGTAGGAGTTGAAACAGTTTACATCCAGGATGCGAGGGGTCTGTAAATATTTTCACAGCCCTCTTTTTGACTCGTGCAGTTTACAGGTCCTCCATGGAAGGCAGGTTGGTAGCCATTGTTTTTTTCTGCAGTTCTAACTATCCTCTGAAGTCTCTGTCTCTCTTGTTGGGTTGCAGAGCCAAACCAGACAGTTATAGAGGTGCAGATGACAGACTCGGTAATTCCTCTGTAGAAATGGATCAGCAGCTCCTTGGGCAGTTTGAGCTTTCTGAGCTTGGCACAGAAAGAACATTCTTTGTTGTGCTTTTTTGATGACGTTTTTTATGTTAGGTGTCCATTTTAGAAATTTCAGTTTAGAATAGGGAAGAGAAGGGAAGGGAAGGGAGAAGAGGAGCAGAAGAGAAGATATTACAGAAGAGAAGAGAAAAGAAAAGAAGAAGAGAATTTGTACAAGGGAAGGGAGAAGAGAGAAGAGAAGAGGAGAAATTGCAGAATGAAAGGGAATGGAACGAAACAAAACAGAACAATACAGCTGTCAAGCTTCGATGCTATCGCAAAAATTCAAGCTTCATCCTCCCTTTTCTATGTCAGCGCTGAGACGCTGACAACAGCCCTGTTCCAATATCTCAGGGGCTGCCCCAAAAAAGAGGGAGTCAACCTACCTATGAAGAACGGTTGCAGGAGTTGGGTATGTCTACTTTGATGAAAAGAAGGACTAGGGGAAACATGATAGCAGTCTTCCAATATCTCAGGGGTTGCCCCAAAGAAGAGGCAGTCAACCTATTTTCCAAAGCATCTGAAGGCAGGAATAAAAGCAACGGATGGAAACTAATCAAGGGGAGAAGCAACCTACAACTAAGGAAAAATTTCCTGTCAGTGAGAACAATTAATCAGTGGAACAACTTGCCTCCAGAAGTTCTGGGTGCTCCACCACTGAAAGTTTTTAAGAAGAGGTCAGATTTGTCTCAAATTGTATAGGGTCTCCTGTTCGAGCAGGGGGTTGGACTAGAAGACCTCCAAGGTCCCTTCCAACTTTGTCATTCTGTATTTTGTAAAAGTTCAGAAGAGAAGGACTAGGGGTGATATGATAGCAGTGTTCCAGTATTTGGGGGGGGGGGGGGCTGCCTCAAAGAAGAGGGAGTCAAGTTATTCTCCAAAACACCTGAAGGCAGGACAAGAAGCATCGGGTGGAAACTAACCAAGGAGAGAAACAACCGGGAATTAAGGAGAAACTTCCTAACAGGGAGAGCAATTAATTAGTGGAATAGTTTGCCTCCAGAAATTATGGATGCTCCATCACTGGAGGTTTTCAAGAAAAGATTGGACAACTCATTTATCTGAAATGGTAAGCAGGGGGTTGGACTAGAAGACCTCTAGAGTCCCTTTCAGTTCTATTCTGGTTGGTTGGTTGGTTGAAAATTTGGGTGCTTGGCAACCAGTATGTAATAAAAAATGGAACTCTTTGCCTGTTGATGATGGAAGGAGATGCTCTTGAAGCTAGAATGAAGCTAGGTACTTTGAAAAAAAAAAAGAAATCCTAACTTCTTTTTCCTTCTTTTCTCCTTCTCTCCACCCCCAGGATGCTATTCTATTTTACATTCCGCAGATTGTGCAGGCTCTTCGATACGACAAGGTAAGGGCAGATAAAGACTGCGAGACATTTGTTAAGGGACGGCCTGTGTCAGAGGAGTTTAGGACTATCCAGTATCTTGTTGGCCACCTGATCCTTTTTCACTGGAAAGTGTGGTGGATTGAACTGTAGGGCTTTTTCCATACAATATCCTTGCACTCGGGTTCTTTGGCATGCAGTAAATGTTTAGGTTAGGCCATTTGGATGGATGGATTGATGGATGGATGGATGGTTGGTTGAGAGAACTTGAGATGAGAGAAAAATTATATTCAGATGGATATCTAGATCTAGGTAAAGATGATAAGAGATTAGAGAGGTGAATGATAAGTAAGTGGGTGGGTGGGTGGATAGATAGATAGAGAAAGAAAGAAAATAGAGATGATTAGATAGATAGATAGATAAATAGATAGGTAGATAGGTAGATAGATAGGTAGATAGATAGATATGGATGGTTGAGAGAACTTGAGATGAGAAAAATTGTTTAGATGTACATCTAGATCTAGGTAAAGATGATAAGGAATTAGAGAAATTAATGGTAAGTGGGTGGATGGATGGATGGATGGATGGATGGATAGATAGATAGATAGATAGATATATAGAGAAAATAGATATTAGATAGATAGATAGATAGATAGATAGATAGATAGATAGATAGATAGAGATAGACAGATAGATAGATGATATAGATATTAGATAGATAGATAGATAGATAGATAGATAGATAGATAGATAGATAGATAGATAGGGATGGATGGATGGATAGATGGATGGATGGATATGGATGGGTAAATATGGATAGAGTCATAACTTGACAGACAGATATGGATAGATAGGTATGAATGTAGATGGATGGACAGATGGACGGACGGACAGAGAAATAGGCAGATGGTGTAAGGATTTGCCTCAATGAATAGATATATTCATTGTTTCTACAATGCTTGAATAAACTAGAGAGTTTCAATTAAATCACTGATACAATGCGAGTCCCCAACAATTAAGGATGATGCAGCAGAAGACTTCCCATGGTTGGGATATAATGTAGGGGTGGGGGGAACTGGTCCATTAGGACATCTGGGCTTCTCTGTCTCAACACATTCCCGGTCAGAGCCATGCTTAGAAGAAGACCTGCCCTGTTGTATTTTCTCAGATGGGTTACGTCAGGGAGTACATCCTCTGGGCAGCTTCCAAGTCCCAACTGCTGGCTCACCAGTTCATTTGGAATATGAAGACCAACATCTACCTGGATGAAGAGGGACACCAGAAAGACCGTGAGTGGACCATGTTTGGGGATGTTGCACTACCTCCTCCTCCTCTTCCTCCTCCTCCTCCTCTTCTTCCTCCTCTTCCATTCCACAAAGCCAGCACTGATGATGCTAACTTAGTTGAGCCGTGAAACATCTGCCAGAAAATCAAGTTTTCAGAGATCACTGACTGTTCTCTGACCTAGGCTCCCTTAACAAGCAGGAGGCAGGAATTACTGGCAAAACCTCTTTTATTTACACGACTCTGAATTACGTTCATTCACAGTCAGCAAGCCTTGTCCAAACAGTTTTTCAAAGGAATATTTCACAGCACACCTTATCTCGTTTGGCAAGCTGCCACGTAACTTGTTTCCAACCGCAGTACAAGGCCAAACTTGGCACAGAGTCTCTTAGAGTCACGAACAGAACTTTCCATTCTTGAAACGACCGACCCGAACGAATTGTTTCCTGCAAAAGCCCCCTCCCCGTTCGTTCCTCTTTTGTTTCCTATGGGAGGGGCCAATCACCTCCAAGGTGTGGCTTTACTCCTAAGTCAACCCTACTTTCTGAGTTGTTCTTGTCTACTGGCAGCTCTGCACATGCACACACTGGGAACAGGCTCCAGCTGTTCCTCTGCCTCGCTGCTGTCTATCTCCCTCTCTGCCTCCGATGCAGAGCCCTCGTCCGAGCTTTCCCCAGCCCCCAGGACTGGCCCAAGTTCCTCCCCAACCTCCTCACTGTCCGACTGCTGGCAGCCGGTGGGCCACAACACTGACCCCATAGTCTTCCTCCTCCCTCCTTCTTTTCCTCCTCTTCCATTCCACAAAGCCCACTCCCTTCTAGCACTGATGATGCTACCTAGCTGAGCTATGAAATGTCCGCCAGAAAACCCTCAAACTCGGAGAGCTCAGCAGTCATCGTCGTCATCCTCCTTCTCCTCTTCCTCCTCCTCCTCTTCCACGCCACAAAGCCCAGTCCCTTGTAGCACTGATGATCCTACCTAGTTGAGCCATGAAACGTCTACCAGAAACCCCTCAAGCTCAGAGAGCACCAAGGACCCCACAAACTTCACTCTCCTCCTCCTCCTGCTTCTTCTTTTATGTAGCTGATATTGGGGGAACTCCTGGAGCAGCTTGTCGAGGAAATAACTGGCTCGTTGTCTGGTCCAGCAAAGGAATTTTACCAACGGGAATTTGACTTCTTCAATAAAATCACCAACGTTTCCGCCATCATCAAGTGAGTACAAAGGCAGAGGCATAAAAAAAATCTGATTCTTTCCTTGAAATGGACCTTAGGAGTGGTGTGGTGGCCTAGAAGTGGAGCTCTCGCCTCACAATCAGGAGGCTGTGAGTTTGATCCTAGGTAGAGGCAGATATTTCTCTCTCTGGGCACGTTGAGAATATATCTGCTGAATATACCTTATTTTTCAGAGTATAAGATGCACCTTAGTTTTTTGGGAGGAAAATAAGAAAAAAGCTGATTGGCAGGTAGCTCAGCCTCCTGGAATACCCCCAATCAGCTGTTCCCAGAGGTGAATTTTAGCAACAGGTTCCTTGGTTGTGAGCTCTGTGCCTTGATTTTTTTTTTTTTTTTTTTTTTGCCTTTTTTTCTGCCTCTGAAAGCCTCCGAAACAGAGCTTCAGAAAAAAAAAAGTGTCTGAAGCTCTGTTTGGGGGCTTCTTTTCTGAAGCTTCTTTTCTGATGCTTTTTTTCAGCCTCTGAAACCTCCGTTTGAGAAGCTGGGCAGGGCTACATTCAGAGTATAAGATGCACCCAGATTTTCACCCTCTTTTTTTGGGGGGAAAGGTGTGTCTTATATTCTGAAAAATACAGTAACTCTGCATTGACGAGAGGAAGGGTATCCGGCCAGTAAAACACTCAGCTCCATTCAGTTGCCCAAGACTCCACCCCTCAAGGGATTAAGGGGTCTTTAAAAGAAGATGAGATTGAAATGGACCTTATAAACAAAACCCAATTTGCCTTGCGGGTCAGAATTCATAACTCAAATATCCCCAATATGTTTTTTTTTTCCCCATCCATAGGCCTTATCCTAAAGGCGAAGAGCGAAAAAAAGCTTGTTTGAACGCTTTATCTGAAGTGAAAGTGCAACCCGGTAAGAAATTAACACTTGTGGGTAATCCAAAATTTCTGTTGCTAAGGGAGGCAGTTTTTTTAAGTGAGCTATGCCCCGTTTTATGACTTTTCTTGCCAAAGTTGTTAAGTGAATCACTGCAGTTGTTAAATTAGTAACCCGGTAGTTAACTGAATCTGGCTTCCCCGGTGACTTTGCTTGTCAGAAGGTCGCAAAATGGGATCACATGACCCCGGGGACACTGCGACCGTCATAAATATCAATCGGTGGCCAAGCATCCAAATTTTGATCACGGGGATGCTGCTGCAACAGTGTGAAAAGTGTGAAAAATAGCAATAGCACTTAGATACTTATATACTGCTTCACAGTGCTTTTACAGCCTTCTCTAAGCAGTTTATAGAGTCAGCCTCTTGCCCCCAACAATCTGGGTCCTCATTTTACCCACCTCGGAAGGATGAAAAGCTGAGTCAACCTGAAGGAAGGGAGAGAGGGAGTGAGGAAGGAAGGAAGGAAGGAAGGAAGGAAGGAAGGAAGGAAGGAAGGAAGGAAGGAAGGAAGGAAGGACAATAGCAATAGTACTTAGACTTATATACTGCTTCATAGTACTTTACAGCCCTCTCTAAGCGGTTTACAGACAACTTAAGACCTCATTTTACCAATCTCGGAAGGATGGAAGGCCGAGTCAACCTTGAACCAGTCAGGATCGAACTCCTGGTTGTGGGCAGAGTTAGCCTGCAATACTACATTCTAACAACTGTGGAGGAGGAAGGGAAGGAAAGGAAGAGGAAGAGGAAATAAAAAAGAAGGAAGGAAGGAAGGAAGGGCAATAGCAATAGCCCTTAGACTTATATACCACTTCACAGTGTTTTACAGCCCTCTCTAAGCGGTTTTCAAACTCAGACCCCCAACAACCTAGGTCCTCATTTTACCAACCTCGGAAGGATGGAAGGCTAAGTGAACCGGTCAGGATCGAACTGCCGGCAGTCGGCAGAGTTAGCCTGCCATACTGCATTCTAACCACGGCTCTATGATTCAGTTGCCAAGCACACGAATGTTGACCACATGAGCATGGAGACGCCGCAACGGTTGTTAAATGTGAAAAAGGGCCATAAACCACTCATTCTTTTTCGGTGCCATCGTAACTTTGAACAGTCACTAAATGAACGGTTGTAAGCCGAGGACTGCCTATATTACAGCCTTGGTGGCGCAGCAGACTAAAGTGCTGTTAAGTAGCACCAGCTGCCTGCAATTACTGCAAGTTCAAATCTCACCAGGGTCAAGGTTGACTCAGCCTTCCATCCTTTCTAAGGTAGGTAAAATGAGGACCCGGATTGTGGGGGCAATAAGCTGACTTTGTATAAAAAAGAACACCGCTTGGGGGGGGGGGGGGGGGGGGCCGAAAGCCCTACTAAGCAGGGATATACAAAAGTATGAAGGCTATTGCTTAACGCATTGTAAGCCGCCCCGAGTCTCCAGGAGAAGGGTGGCATATAAATCGAACCAAGAAGGAAGAAGGGAGAGAGAGAGAGAGAGAGAGAGAGAGAGAGAGAAGAAAGAAAGAAAGAAAGAAAGAAAGAAAGAAAGAAAGAAAGAAAGAAAGAAAGAAAGAAAGAAAGAAAGAAAGTCCTGTCTTCCCTAATTAGTCCTGCTAGCTCAACCATTTTGCTGGTTTTCACCAAGGATTGTCTTCTTCTTCTCTTCCCTTAAATAGGTTGCTATTTACCAAGCAATCCAGAAGCAATTGTTCTGGATATTGACTACAAGTCGGGAACGCCTATGCAAAGGTATGGCCTGGCACCCTTTTCCAGCATGTTTTACTTCAGTTTAAAAGAAAAAAAGGAATTATTACTATTACTGGCATTGACCCGTTCTTCTTCCTTCCAGTGCTGCCAAAGCCCCTTACTTGGCGAAGTTCAAGGTGAAGAGGTGTGGAGTGAGTGAACTTGAAAAAGAAGGTTAGTGCAATGGCTCCTCCTCTCTCCTCCTTCTCCTTTTTCTCCTCCTCCTCCTCCTCTTCTCCTCCTCTCCTTCTTCTCCTTCTTCCTCTCCCCCTCCTCCTCCTCTTCTTCCTCCTCTCCTCCTCCTCCACTCCTCCTTCTCCTTCTTCTTCCTCTTCTCTTCTTCTCCTTCTCCTCTTCCTCTCCTTTTTTCCTTCTCCTCCTCCTCTTCTTCTTCTCCTTCTTCTTCTCTTCTCTTCTTGCTTTTTTTTTTTTTTTGCTTTTTTTTCTGTCTCTGAAACTTCTGAAACTCTGTTTCAGAAAAAACTTTTTTTCCTGCCTCTGAAAGCCTCCCAAACAGAGCTTCAGAAAAAAAGCCTCTGAAGCTCTGTTTGGAGGCTTCTTTTCTGAAACTCTGTTTGGAGGCTTTTTTTCTGAAGCTTTTTTTCTGATGCTTTTTTCAGCCTCCCGAAACCTCTGTTTGAGAAGCTGGGCGGGGCTACATTTGGTGTATAAGACACACCCAGATTTTC
The DNA here is from genome assembly GCA_022577455.1 of Arizona elegans. NCBI lineage: Eukaryota > Metazoa > Chordata > Lepidosauria > Squamata > Colubridae > Arizona > Arizona elegans. The sequence goes on from JAKOOJ010000044.1 coordinate 1,915,402, forward strand.
ACCCTCTTTTTTTGGGGGGGAAAGGTGCGTCTTATACTCCGAAAAATACGGTACTTCCTTGTTCTTTCGTACTGACGGACAGTCTCCACATATACCCATATACATCTCAAACCTCTTATCCGTCGGCTACTTTCAGTTCCCTATTTCTCACAGTTTCAACGTTCTGATTCCAAATAGGCACAAAGGCCAAGCACTTTCTTTTTTTTTTTAATTTCATTTATATGCCGCCCTTCTCCGGAGACTCAGGGCGGCTTACAATGTGCTAAGCAATAGCCTTCATCCTTTTTGTATATTTATACAAAGTCAGCTTATTGCCCCCACAAACTGGGTCCTCAATTTACCTACCTTAGAAAGGATGGAAGGCTGAGTCAACCTTGAGCCTGGCGAGATTCGAACCTGCAGTACTTGCAGGCAGCTGGTCTTAATAACAGGGTGCTTTAGACCACTGTACTACCAAGGCTCATAAACTTATTTCAGGGTTCAAAAAAAATATAAGACAGGGTCTTATTTTCGGAAAAACAAGGTACCTGTTATTGTTTATAACGTAACTTCTTCAAAAACACTCTCTTCTAGGCCTGCGTTGTCGTTCCGATTCCATAGATGAAAGCGGAGAAGACGGGAGGGAGAGTAAGAAGATTTGCTGGCAGGCCGCCATCTTTAAAGTGGGCGATGACTGCAGGCAGGTGAGAAAGCTGCAGGGTTGTCGTCTTAAGTCACCTGTACAGCTATAAATAGTCTCCTTTATTCATCATTGTTACACACATAATATTTGGGGGAAAAAAAAACCCTTCAATCCTGTTTCTTTTGGTGCTGGACAGGACATGTTGGCCTTGCAGATCATCGATCTGTTCAAGAACATATTTCAGCTGGTGGGCCTCGACCTCTACGTCTTTCCCTACAGAGTGGTGGCCACTGCTCCTGGGGTGAGTATCTGGAAGAAGGTTTGAGATGAGATTAGATTAGATTAGATTAGAATTCTTCCTTGGCTAGGTGTGATTGGACACACAAGGAATTTGTCCTGGTGCATACGCTCTCAGTGTACATAAAAGAAAAGATACGTTCATCAAGAATCATAAGGTACAACACTGAATGATAGTCATAGGGTACAAATAAGCAATCAAATTATACTAGGAAACAATCTCAGTATAAATCATGAGGATACCAGCAACAAGTTATACAGTCATAAGTAACACAGTTGTTCAGTGAATCTGGCTTCCCCCTGGACTTTGCTTGTCGGAAAGTCACCCAAAAGGGGATCCCATGACACACACACACCCCGAGGACACTGCGACTGTCATAAATACGAGTCAGTCACCAAGCGTCTGAATTTGGATCACGTCACCCAAAAGGGATGCAGCAGTGGTCGTTAAGTGCGAACAAGAGTCCTAAGCCATTTTTTTTACAACGGTCCTTAAACGAACTGTTGTAAGTCAAGGACTACCTGCTCTGCCCCAGCTACGGACCCCAAAGAACGCAGCACATACAAAGTCCGTTCAGACCTTGCTTTACTAAATAAACCAGCCTTTTACAACAATGGCTGTTAATTAACTGCATGAGCAGCCGCCAAGAATTCAAAGAATAATAACTGAAAGCTTACTATGGTTGGCGGAATGCCCAGAAGCAATTTGCAGGAAGCTGATAAGATAAGCAAGGCAAGGCACGAAGGTATGTGAACAAAGTTGTTCCCTGCAAATTGCTTCAGTCGGTGTTCCTCCTTAAATAGGCTAAAGGAGTGGCCAACTAGCCCCAAGCCTTACTCTCGAAGAGACCTCCTCCTGAGGAGCCACTCCTGCCTTTTGGCAGCTCTGCGCCCCCGTGCATTGAGAAGAGGCTCCTCCTCTTCTTCCTTTTTACCCAATGAAGCTTCTGGAGGTTCTGAAGGCCCTGACTGAATCCCCGTCTCTGGCACCACATCTTCTCCAGCCTCCTCATTGTCCGACTCGAGTGCCAGCTGCACAGGCTGCTGGCGCAGCACCACACCAGCCTCCTCGCTGTCTGAATCAGCTACTAGCTGCACAGGCCGCTGACGGGCCACAACAATCAAGGATTTACCTGTATTTCTCTCTGTTTATGAAGTTTATTACAGTTTTCCAGTTGCAGATGATTAGATGAGTTGCAGATGTGGGCAGAGCCAGGCAGAGCTGGCATTACGTGTATCCAGATGTTTTGCAGAATTTTGCTCTTGGGAGCTCCTGTGGAGCCTGAATTCTGCCATTCCTTCATTTCCCTTCTTTCTTCTAGTGTGGCGTCATCGAATGCATTCCAGATTGTACTTCCCGTGATCAGCTGGGCCGACAGACCGATTTCGGCATGTACGATTATTTTACTAGGCAGTACGGAGATGAATCAACCCTGGCCTTCCAGAAGGTACTTTGTGTGACTCTTATCGATAGAAGAGAATATTTGTAGCTCTGGGTTGAATTGGGTGTGTGTGTGTGTGTGTGACCTTGGTGCTCTCTGACCTTTGTTGTTTTCTTACAGGCATTTCATGACCCCTCTAGGTAACATCATCAGTGCTAGAAGGGAATGGGATTTCAGGAAAAGGGGAGGAGGAGAAGGAGGAGAGAGAAGGGGAGAAGGAGAACTGTGGGGTTCTTGGTGCTCTTCGAGCTTGACTTGCAGACATTTCATGACCCTACTAGGTAACCTGCTACAAGGGTGTGGGGATCGTGGAGAATAAGAGAAGGGGAGGAGGAGGAGAAGAATTTGGAGAGGAGGATAAGGGGAGAAGAAGGAAAAGGGGGAGAGGAGGAAAAGGAAAAGGGGGAAGGGGGGCTGCGAGGTCCTTGGTGATCTCCGAGCTTGGTTGTTTCCTTGCATTTCATGCAAGGTAACATCATCAGTGCTAGAAGAGAGTGGGGATCATGGAGAAGGGGAGGAAAAGGAGATGAGAAAAAGGAGAAGAGGGAAGGAGAACTGTGAGGTCCCTGGTGCTCTCTGAGTTTGGTTGCTTTCTTGCAGACGGTTCATGATCCAACTAAGTAACATCATCGGTGCTAGAAGGGAGCGGGATTTGCGGAGAGGAAGAAAGGGAAGGAGGGAGGAAGAGGAGGACCGTGGGGTCCTTGGTGCTCTCTGAGCTTGGTTGTTTCCTTGCAGACATTTCATGACCCAACTAGGTAACATCATCAATGCTAGAAGAGAGGTGGGGGGGGGATTGTCGTTCAGTGTGTGTGTCTTTCTGAACTCTCTCTAATGATCCCTCGATTTGACTCCGGAGAGAATTGGAGGATAGCTTTTATTGATAAGACCCTCATGAAGAACTAGAGAAAAAAATGCCGTCCTCTTCTTCATTTGCTGTACAATAATTAGCAGGTTGAGCATCCCTTGACAGTAAATAGTCCAGTGATGCCAAGCACAAAATTTCTCTATCGTTAGGAATAAAGTCAACCCAAGTGACGCCGTTCGATTCCTTTATTCCTCTCCTGAAAATTATCCTTTGTCTTTAGTCCCCGTTCCCCCCCCCCCCCACTCCTTATGAAAATGCTCCTGTTTTAGATGTTCGCCTTTGGCCTTACTGAGTGCCCGCGATGCAAACTCTTCCTTCTTTCTCAATATCGCCCACGTTGTCGCCCCCTTGCAGGCTCGCTACAACTTCATCCGCAGTATGGCTGCGTACAGTCTTCTGCTGTTCCTCTTGCAAATTAAAGACAGGCATAATGGCAACATCATGCTGGACAAACATGGACATCTCATTCACATTGGTGAGTTTACCCCTTGGGGTTTTTTAATTTTTTGGGGGTGGGTTCATCCTTTTTACCTGGAGCAAGGGTCGGCAACGGGAGTGGGTATTCACTTACTTTCCCTACCGGTTCGCAAATGTGAGTACGCCCGTCCATGCATGGGCTGGCCTTCCACGCATGTGCTTTGCTGGCGCGTGTGCCTTCCGCACATGTTTCCGGCCTCAAAAACGTGCCTAAATAGGATGGCAAGTGTGCGGGCCCATCTGCGATTTCCGCTATCGGTTCGAGTGAACCGATCTGAACCAGCTGAATACCACTTCTGGTCTGCAACCCACGGCTCTGGAGCCGCATGTGGCTCTTTCATCCCTCTACTGTGGCTCCTTGTCGCCAGTCGGCTCCACAATTGATAGGGCTTTTGGTGAGGACAGGTAGAGGAAAAAGGATGCCGCGCTGGGAGGAGACTCTATGGTGGGGGAACCAGACTTCCGGTCAGCAGAGGGAAAAGGACGCCGCGCTAGGAGGAGACTCTATGGTGGGGGGGGGAAACAGACTTCCGGTCAGCAGAGGGAAAAGGACGCCGCGCTAGGAGGAGACTCTATGGGGGGGGGGGGGGGGGGAACAGGACTTCCGGTCAGCAGAGGGAAAAGGACGCCGCGCTAGGAGGAGACTCTATGGTGGGGGGGGAAACAGGACTTCCGGTCAGCAGAGGAAAAAGGAAGCCGCGCTAGGAGGAGACTCTATGGTGGGGGGGAAACCTTCAAAAGAAGGGGCCTTTCTCTTTCAAAGACTTGGTTATCAGACTTCAAAGATCAAGAGCAGGGGTCAGCAACCTGCAGCTCTGGAGCCATATGTGGCTCTTTCACCCCTCTGTTGTGGCTCCCTGTCACTCAAAATATGCGTCTCAACCGCCAATGTGTGACACCTGCCGGCACGCGATTTATTGAGCTTTTCAACCCCCGGTAGGCCAACCATGGATAAATCCAAGAAAAGAAAAGCTTCAGAAGAAAACAGAACGTTTAATTCAACTACATATGCTGGTTTTGTGGCCGCTCAAGAAATAGTCAGGCACGGGAAGGATTTTGTGGCTCCCGGTGTTTTCTTTTCTGTGGGAAAGGGGTCCAAATGGCTCCTTTGAGTGTTTAAGGCTGCAGACCCCTGGACTAGAGGGCACACAGGTCAACATCTTCCTCCTCCTTGGCAGATTTTGGATTCATGTTCGAAAGTTCTCCCGGGGGAAACCTGGGTTGGGAACCGGACATCAAGCTGACGGATGAGATGGTCATGATCATGGGAGGCAAGATGGAGGCCACGCCTTTCAGGTGGTTCATGGAGATGTGCGTCAGGGGCTACCTGGCCGTCAGGTGAGGAGGCTTCTGCTTGGGTTCCTTTTTTCTTCTTTTTAACTTGATTTATATGCCGCCCTTCTCTGGAGACTCAGGGCGGCTTACAATGCGTTAAGCATCTTCATCATCTTCTTTTTTTTTCTTTTTTTTTTTTTTTTTTGGTAATATATTTTTTAATTATTTTTTTTTAATTATACATTTATATTCTGGATACTAACAATATTAGTAATCTCTATCACATTTCTCAAATTTAAATAATCCTCATTGTATTGTTCAAACATACATACCATATTTTTTGGAGTATAAGACACACCGGACTATAAGACGCAGCTACCTTTTTGGGTGAGGAAAAGAAGAAAAAGAAATCTGCCTCTGCCTCCCAGCAATTTTGCCTCCTTGCAGCAAACAGCCTGCTTTACTTTCATTTTCGTTTTCAGCATAGCTTGATTAGCCCAAGAGAAAAAAAAAATCTGCTCCCAGCAATTTTCCTCCTTGCAGCAAGCAGCAGAGGCCCCTCACAAAACAGCTGAGAACAAAACAGCTGAGAGTCGGGAGGCCGATCTAATCAACTTGTGCTAATTAGGCTGTGCTGAAACTGAAAGGAGCTGTTTCTTCTTGCTGCTTGCTGCAAGGAGATAAACTGCTGGGAGGCAGAGGCCAAAGGGTGGGGGCCAGTGAGTGGGCGGGGCTACATTCGGTGTATAAGATGCACCTAAATTTTCACCCCCTTTTGGGGGGGGAAAGTGCATCTTATACTCCGAAAAATACGGTATTCAAAAAATGCCTGATTCCTCATCTTTACCTTCATCTATATCTGTGATGGCGAACCTATGACAGGCGTGCCAGAGGTGGCACGCAGAGCCTTCTCTGCAGGCACGCCAGCCATCGCCCCAGCCCGCCTCCCACCGACCAGCTGATCTTCGGGTCTCTGCCACACATGCGCCGGAGATGGGGGCACACTCGTGGGGGATGCACGCGCACATGCGGGGAATGCACAGCGCGTGCGTGGGGGGCGCTCGCATTGCATTTTGGGGGTTCACGCGCATCCACCCGGTTGGTGGAAGACCTCCTGTATCAACCTGGAAGCCAAAAATGGGCACGGGGATGCTGTGTGCACTCCCCCTCCCCCGGCACTGCGTTTTGGGCCTGGAAGGCCTCCCCCTGCGCCAACCTGGGAGCCAAAAATGAGCATGGAGGCGTGGCGCATGTGTGGGGTTTTTTTCCACAATTTTCACAAAGGTTTTCACAATTTTGGCCACTGCTGTACCAAATGATGTGGGTTGTGTATATATGCATTTACTTCTCTTCTGTCATGGCCTCGTCCCATCCTAAAGAAATAAAACTTCTTCCTGCCGGTGGATGAGGCCAACCATGCCTTCCCTTCTCTTCCTCCCCTTGCAGACCTTACATGGACGCCGTGGTTTCTTTGGTTACTTTGATGTTAGACACAGGACTGCCCTGTTTTCGGGGACAGACCATCAAACTCTTGAAGTAAGTGGGCTGCGCCGATTGGCTGAGAGCAGAAACGACGGGTGGGTCTTAGTTAAGCTAAGCAAGGGCTTGATTGGCTTAAAGGAGGAGGGAGGCTGCTTGTGTTGAGCCCCATGGCTTGGAGGAGTGGATGGAACTTAACCCGAAACTTGGAAGAGAGAAATAAGAGCCTGTAGAGGAGGGTATGTGCATCCCTTGATGGCCCCGTGGAAGGGATGGTCCAGTTTTGATTTATTCATGGTACCTTTGAATCAGTCTTGATTTGTGGGAACTATCTGGAGAAGTCCTCTTTTGGCAATTTTCAGGGCCGCCTTCCTAGGAAAGGAGAAAGGGACAAGCCGCAAGTTAGCAGATAGCTTTTATGCCTAAGGCAGGTCTAGAACTCACCATCTCCCGGTGATTGGCCCAAAGTCACCCAGCTGGCTTTCATGTCTAAGGTAGGACTAGAACTCACCGTCTCCTAGTGATTGGCCCAAAGTCACCCAGCTGGCTTTCGTGCCTAAGGCAGAACTAGAACTCACCATCTCCTAGTGATCGGCCCAGTCACCCAGTTCGCTTTCATGTCTAAGGCAGAACTAGAACTCACCATCTCCTGGTGATTGGCCCAAAGTCACCCAACCTGCTTTTATGCCTAAGGCAGGTCTAGAACTCACCATCTCCCGGTGATTGGCCCAAAGTCACCCAGCTGGCTTTCATGTCTAAGGTAGGACTAGAACTCACCATCTCCTACTGATTGGCCCAAAGTCACCCAGCTGGCTTTCATGTCTAAGGCAGAACTAGAACTCACCATCTCCTAGTGATTGGCCCAAAGTCACCCAGCTGGCTTTCATGTCTAAGGCAGAACTAGAACTCACCATCTCCTGGTGATTGGCCCAAAGTCACCCAACCTGCTTTTATGCCTAAGGCAGGACTAGAACTCACCGTCTCCTGGTGATTGGCCCAAAGTCACCCAACCAGCTTTCATGCCTAAGGCAGGACTACAACTCACCCTCTCCTGGTGACCGGCCCAAAGTCACCCAGTTGATTTTCATCCCTAAGGCTGGATTAGAACTCATTGACCCCTGATGATTGGCCCAAAATCACCCAACCTGCTTTCATGCCTAAGGCAGGACTAGAATTCATAGTCTCCCGTTTTCTAGCCCGATGCCATGCCGACTTGGGGAACTCTGGGAGTTAAAAGTCCGGACATCTTAGAAGTTTGTAAGGTTGAGAAAAACACTCATATAATTGTATTAAGAATTATAACTCGGTGAGAACAGGGCTTCGCAGCTCTAGATTCTCAGATCTCACCCTGCCAATTTAAGGGTCTTTGCAAAAAAATATCAGCAACCGCAGTTGCCCCTATGCTTGTGAGAAAATGTGCCGAAGTCAAGACTTCTGCAGAACAGTCTTTTGATGTCCTTCTCCTCCTCCTGTTTTCTCAAACAGGAACAGGTTCAGCCCCAACATGACGGAGCGAGAAGCTGCCAACTTCATCATGAAGATCATTCAGAATTGCTTCCTCAGCAACAGGTAAAAAATCTACTTCATCTCTGCTGCCCCATTTGTGGCCCAGCAACAACAGCGAGGTGACAGGGAGAATTGTACCTTCTGTCATCTCCATCTTCCCTGAGTCTTCATGCCGCCCAGTTTCAGGTTGACATTTGGGGCTCAGGACCCCAGAAAAGCACCTCGGAGCTCAGGGAGCTGGTTGAATTTTTTAAGGGAGATTCAAGTTAACGTCAGAATTCCAGGTAACAACCCCCCACCCACCCCCAACGAAAGAAGACACTGAGGCTTGAAGTTCCTCAAAGTCCCACTTTATTAGAGATGTCCTATTGGCACATCTGGGAAAACCCGAATCTGAAAGCTTCCAGGTTTTCCACACCTGTTGTGACCTAGGCCCAAGTAGTTATGACCAGACACAATCAGTCCTAAACCAATATATTTTATTAGAACAGCTGAGAATTACTTCCTTCTCAGCTTAGTCCAAATTAAGTCCAAAACAAATTCTTCATAAACAGTCCTTCCACCTTATCACCAACCTTTGTCTACTTTGGCACCCTGCCAAAGGCTTTTCTTGGCAAAAGAAGCAAGAGACGCTGACAAGAAACCAATGTAGCAATGTTGCTTTCCTACAAAGAGCCCAACAGCCGTAGCTGCTCTTTTAAGCCTTCTGGGAGAGGCCAATCATCTCCTGGCCTTACTCCCGAGTCGTCCTTTTTGCTTTAGCTGCTCTTGCCTTCTGGCAGCTCTTTGTATGCGTGCACTAGGAACAGGCTCCTCCTGTTCTTCTGCCTCATTGCTCTCCGCCTGTGGAGGCTCCGGAGTCCACCCATCGCTCCCAGATGGCCCTGGCCTCATCTCTGCCTCCGACGCAAAGCCCTCGTCCAGACCTTCCCCTGACTCCAGGACTGGCCCATTGTCCTCCCCAGCCTCCTCACTGTCCGACTCCACTGTTAAAATTCACCTCTGGGAACAGCTGATTGGGAACAGCTGATCGGGGATATTCCGGGAGGCTGATCCACCTGCCAATCAGCTTTTTTCTTATTTTTTCTTATTTTTTCTTATTTTCCTCCCCCAAAACTAATGTGCGTCTTATACTCCAGTGCATCTTATACTCCGAAAAATACGGAACTGGAAAATGATTAATTTCTCTCTCCCCCCCTCCCCTTTCCCTCTTCGTCTTTTTTTAGGAGCAAGACCTATGATATGATCCAGTACTACCAAAACGATATTCCTTACTAAAACGGGGGAGGAGAAGCACCACGATCGCTTCCCCTCCCTCCTTGACCTCGAAAGGTGAATTTCTGAGATCGCTGTCTCCTGCCCTTGGAAGCAAGCCCCGTGTACGCCCACATTTGCATGCCAACCCGGGTGTCCCCCGTGGTAGCGGATACCGCAACAATCAACCAACATCTTAGCTCGTGCCTTTCGTCTTTGCTGGGATCCTCAACGTGGCATCTCTGTGATCTAAAAATTAGCCGCAGTTCGTAATTCTCGTAAAAATCCTGTTGGACTTGTGAAGACGGGCAAATTTGAAACCTTTGGCGGATGTCAGGCATAGTCGGAGAGGCCCTCCCCTTCTTGGCTTGTCTCTCATAGCCAGAATCTTTTGACGCGGTTGTTCTAGAGAATAGGATGCAAACAAGGCGCTCTAGAATTGTAGCACAGAGCGGTGGAAGAAAAGATGGCTCTGGCCGTAAATGCTGTAGAAATTGTAAGGATAATCATTTTGCACTTGTCGGTGTGGAATCACTTGTGTTTTTGCACTGTAAATCTCCTCGCTCCATGGTCAGTATTTCGTATTTTCGAGAAGAATGTATCCCGCCCCCCTCCCACCCTCTTGTGTGGTTTTAAAGAGAGATGCTCTACTAAAGAGAGGTTATATTTAATCGTTAAAAAAAAAAACAAAAACAAAACCAGAATAAAAGTTTTAGGATATTTTCTGCACCAGATTTTTTTCAACTCCAAAACCCATCATCCCTATGAACCTTCAGGAAAACTCTGGTCGGTTCCTGAAGACACTGCCAAAGGCAATGGGAAAGATGATTGATAGACGTCCCTAATGTTCACCAATAAATTCTATAAAGAAGATAATATAGTTTTAGTCAGACACTCAATTTTATTCTGGTGATTTCCAGAAGTCGGCAAATGGATTTTTTTCCAGCAGGATGCTATCATTTAGTAAATAGAAATTTATGTAAAATAACGGCATATGGGAGGAGCTAGCTGCAAAATTGGCAGGTTGAAGGCGGAGCCAATAACTGGACGCCATTTTATTAAACTTTCCCAGAAAGAGAATTCCTATAGAGAAATGCAAAGCTTCACTGAATGGCTAAAACACGTTTTCCTAAAGACAATAAATGATTGGGAAATTTTCCTATTAAATTTATCACCCAGTTTTGGTCTGGGGGTAACTCTGGCAGCCGTAACAAATTTACAATACAATTAGTGGAATTTAAAATATCCAGCAGATTGATTAAATTGGATTCAATCGAGAGTTGTTTCGATGAAAAGAGATGCTTTCTGGTAGCTCCGCTCACTTTGGGAAATTTAGCCCCATCCTGACCCTTGAAAGGGTCAAGGTTGACCTGTATAAAGAAAATCTGGTGCCAAGATCTTAAGATGCTCAGGGACAAAGGCAGGGGTGAAATCCAGCAGGTTCTGACAGGTTCTAGAGAACCGGTAGCGAAAATTTTGAGTAGTTTGGAGAAGCGGCAAATACCACCTCTGGCTGGCCCCAGAGTGGGGTGGGAATGGAGATTTTGCAATGTCCTTCCCCCAGGAGTGGGGAGGGAATGGGGATTTTGCAGTATCCTTCCCCTGCCACGCCTACCAAGCTACACCCACCAAGCCACACCACGCCCACCAAGCCACGCCCACAGAACTGATAGTAAAAAAAATTGAATTCCACCATTGGGCAAAAGGAATAAGGAAGTCCTATCACATGTAAAGGGCATTTGGCAATGGGAGAAGAGCTTCTGTGTATTTTTGGAGTCAAAAGTTTCCAAAAGTTTCAAAATTCCTTTCTCCCTTGAGCCTTTTAATTCAAAACTCCAATTTTTAGGTCCGGCAGTTGTTCGATTAAAATCTGTCTGTCTGTCTGTCTGTCTGTCTATCTATCTATCTATCTATCTATCTATCTATCTATCTATCTTCTAATTCCTTCCCAATGCTGGCAAGAATTTTGCACATCCTTCTTGGGTTTTCCTACAGCATTCCCACACAACTCTTTAAAACAACCGCCTCTTTTCTCTGAAAGCCTCCTGCCGCTATCCTAGGAAAAGACACGGTTGCTTTCAAGAATTAACAGGCCATGGCTACAATTTGCACCCACCTTCCCAGCAAAGTAACCTGCGGGAATCCGGTCCAAAGAAATGGACAGCCATAAAGTGGCTGTTAATTCTCTAGAAAGACTGCAGAGAAGAGGAACCAAGATGATTAGGGGACTGGAGGATAAAACATATGAAGAACGGTTGCAGGAACTGGGTGTGTCTAGTTTAATGAAAAGATGGACTAGGGGAGACTTGGTAGCAGCCTTCCAATATCTCAGGGGCTTCCACAAAGAAGAGGGAATCAAGCTATTCTCCAAAGCACCTGAAGGCAGGACAAGAAGCAATGGGTGGAAACTAATCAAGGAGAGAAGCAACCTAGAACTAAGGAGAAACTTCCTGACAATTAATCAGTAGAACAACTTGCCTCCAGAAGTTGTGAATGCTCCAACACTGGACGTTTTTAAGAAGATGTTGGACAACCATTTGTCTGAAATGGTGTAGCATTTCCTGCCTAAGCAGGTGGTTGGACTAGAAGACCTCCAAGGTCCCTTCCGACTCTTGTTATTCTACTCTATTCTAAATACACCAAAGAGCTCCAGCAGAGGAACAAACAAGAAAATTCTTGCATTTTCTACGGTATGTCCCGGTCAGCGCTGATCGTATTAGGGATACGCAGCTCAAAGGGCAAGGAGGTTTTAAGATAAGATAATAGCAAGAGGCATTCAGTTCCTTGTCGTCCTTTCCTCCAGCAACAAATATATGGGGGAAAGTTGAGTTGGTTGTTGATTCTTGTTCCTCTGAAGGATAAGAAATGATCAGGACTGGATCTGGGGTTTTGAAGTCACATTATTTTGTTCCGTTGTTTCCTACTGGTTGTCGTTTCAGGAAGACTGCCTAGAAGACCGAAGGAAGAAGGAAGCTTTATTTTGGATTTTTTTATTTGGATCTTGCCCCCAACTATCTGGGTCCTCATTTTACTGACCTCGGAAGGATGGAGGGCTGAGTTAACCTGGAGCCTGTCAAGATCGAACTCCTGCCTGTGGGCAGAGTTAGTTTGCAATACTGTTTTCTAACCATTGTGCATGATGGATGGATGGATGGATGGAAGGAAGGAAGGAAGGAATAGCAATAGCACTTAGACTTATATACTGCTTCACAGTGCTTTTACAGCCCTCTCTAAGCGGTTTACAGAGTCAGCCTCTTGCCCCCAACATTTTGGGTCCTCATTTTACCCACCTCGGAAGGATGGAAGGCTGAGTCAACCTTGAGCCTAGTGAGATTCGAACTGTCAAATTGCAGGCAGCCGGCAGGCAGCAGAATTAGCCTGCAGTACCGCACTCTAACTACTGCACCACCACGGCTCTTTTTCTCAAGAGCTGAGAAGAAAACCTTTATTAACATCAAACAAAATGTCCTTGAAAGTCCAAGCTAGCTTTGGAGTTCTGAAGTCTTCGCTGAGTAAGTTACAATGCTGTGACCTGGAGTAGCCAGCAGAGGACAGTGTGCAACAAACGGAAGGTAAGGATTCAACATTAAACTGTGCAAGCAGACCGGATGAGCAAATGAAAACCCCACAAAATGTGCCTGAAGATGAGTTAAATGTGATGGGAGCATCTCACTTCCTTGCATCCGGTGTTGCTTCATTCCTGATCTTTTGTCTAGCCTTCTCCTGAACGGTTCAAGGCATCCAGCATGAAATTGGAGAAAGAAAGGATAAGAAGGTTCCTCAGAGACCATCTAGTCCAGCCCTTGTTGATGCAGCTATCTACGTCTACAACATCCCACACAGATGGGCCTCCAGTTTATGTTTTAGTGCTTCCGGTGAAGGTTAACTTCATTTGAGACTTAGCATCTTCTGAGTGAACCTTGTTTGAGACTTAAGCATCTTCTAAGAGGAGCTTATTTGAGATTTAATATTTTCTAAGAGAACCTTGTTTGAGATTTAACATCTTCTAAGAGAATCTTGTTTGAGACTTAGCATCATCTGGGAGAACCTTGTTTGAGAGGTTCACTCAGAAGATGGAACTGGAGAGGAGAGGGTGGGAACGTTCCTCAGAGACCATCTAGTCCAGCTCTTGTAAATGCAGCTATCCACATCTAACAACGTCTTGGACAGATGAACCTCCAGCTTATGTTTTAGCACATCCAGTGGAGGTGAACTTCGTTTGAGACTTAGCATCTTCTGAGAACCGTATTTTTGACTTGACGTATAAACCTTCCACTGTCTGAGAATCAGCTGTGGGAAGGTGAAAAGTCTTCCAACACATCAGATTGGTTCTCTTGCTAGCCATGGTTCTTCAGGCCTTAGGGATGGGGTTCAAAATCAGTAGCTTGCTGATTTTGGTGGTTCCAAAATTGCTGTTGAAATGGGTGGACCCCAAAACGGTGAATCAATTTATTTTGCAGCTATGAAATTTGGTTGTGCTGTTAGGTAAGTGGGTTGGGTTGGGTTGGGTTGGGTTGGGTTGAGTTGAGTTGGGTGGATGGGTGGATGGGTTGGTTGGTTGGTTGGTTGGTTGATCGGTCGGATGGTCAGATGGATGGGTTGGGTTGGTGGTTGGGAGGGAGGGAGCATTGGGTTGGTTGGTTGGGTTGGTTAGTTGACATGCTGCCATTCCTTCAGGAATTCCAAGTAACAGCAACATTAGTGAAGTGATCTATTTCAGGCACATATACAGTAGTGGTCAAAATTGTGGAAACCTTTTGGGGAAAGTATATTTTTGAGGTTTGATGGCTAATTACACCCCTTTTGTTTTTTGGAGTTTCAAGATCATCCTATTCGACCGTTGGAATGGCCTGTGAATAGCCCAGACCTTCACTCAATGGAAAATTCTATGAAGCCGACTAGAGAAAGTTGTTAGTCAGACGCAACCCAGCAATAAAACCCAGTTAATGGAAGCCATCATTCCATCTTGGTTTCACATTAGAACAGCTGCAGAACTAAAAGACTTGGTTCACTCCATGGGAAGACGTTGTAAGGCCATCATTCACGCTAAAGGTTACCCAGCTAAGGATTAATTGACATGGTGATCATTTTTGTAGATCTCATTTTTTCTATGGTGACAATTTTTGTAGATCTCGGTTTTTCTAGGGGGATCATTTTTGCAGATCTCGTTTTTTTCTACGTGTTCCACTCTCCTCCTTTATTCTGTAACTGCTATTCTAATAACAGATCCTTCATAAAAGTGATTGCATTAGATCCTTGATTAAATTCTCTTTCCATGGATATATAATTTTATGGTACTACTCCCAAAAAAAAGGGGGATGTTCTTAGGGCTTTTGGCATCACTGCAAAGCAAGGGAGCTTTAAAACAACACTTTCAGGATGCCAAAAAAAAAAAAAATACAACCCCACAAAGACAACCTAGAAGTCCATTCTTGGCCATGTCCATCTGCGCTTTAAGTACAGGAAGGTGATTGTGTAGGTAGAAAGCATGTCCTGTTGTTTCACTTAAAATCTCTGAACTCCCTCCTCCCCTCCCCGGGGACCTTAGAATAGAATAGAATAGAATAGAACAGAACAGAACAAAACAGAACATGGAATGGGAGTAGAGAATAGAATAGAACAGAACGTGGAATGGGAGTAGAGAATAGAATAGAATAATAGAATAGAACAGAACAGAACATGGAATGGGAGTAGAGAATAGAATAGAACAGAACAGAACAGAACAGAACATGGAATGGGAGTAGAGAATAGAATATAACAGAACAGAACAGAACATGGAATGGGAGTAGAGAATAGAATAGAACAGAATCGAACAGAACAGAACATGGAATGGGAGTAGAGAATAGAATAGAATAGAACAGAACAGAACATGGAATGGGAGTAGAGAATAGAATAGAACAGAACAGAACAGAACATGGAATGGGAGTAGAGAATAGAACAGAATAGAACAGAACAGAACATGGAATGGGAGTAGAGAATAGAGTATAATTGAATAGAATAGAATAGAACAGAACGTGGAATGGGAGTAGAGAATAGAATAATAGAATAGAACAGAACAGAACATGGAATGGGAGTAGAGAATAGAATAGAATAGAACAGAACAGAACAGAACATGGAATGGGAGTAGAGAATAGAATAATAGAATAGAACAGAACAGAACAGAACATGGAATGGGAGTAGAGAATAGAATAGAATAGAACAGAACAGAACAGAACATGGAATGGGAGTAGAGAATAGAATAGAATAGAACAGAACATGGAATGGGAGTAGAGAATAGAATAGAACAGAACAGAACATGGAATGGGAGTAGAGAATAGAATAGAACAGAACAGAACATGGAATGGGAGTAGAGAATAGAATAGAACAGAACAGAACATGGAATGGGAGTAGAGAATAGAACAGAATAGAACAGAACAGAACATGGAATGGGAGTAGAGAATAGAGTATAATTGAATAGAATAGAATAGAACAGAACGTGGAATGGGAGTAGAGAATAGAATAATAGAATAGAACAGAACAGAACATGGAATGGGAGTAGAGAATAGAATAGAATAGAACAGAACATGGAATGGGAGTAGAGAATAGAATAATAGAATAGAACAGAACAGAACAGAACATGGAATGGGAGTAGAGAATAGAATAGAATAGAACAGAACAGAACAGAACATGGAATGGGAGTAGAGAATAGAATAGAATAGAACAGAACATGGAATGGGAGTAGAGAATAGAATAGAATAGAACAGAACATGGAATGGGAGTAGAGAATAGAATAGAACAGAACAGAACATGGAATGGGAGTAGAGAATAGAATAGAACAGAACAGAACATGGAATGGGAGTAGAGAATAGAATAGAACAGAACAGAACATGGAATGGGAGTAGAGAATAGAATAGAATAGAACAGAACATGGAATGGGAGTAGAGAATAGAATAGAACAGAACAGAACATGGAATGGGAGTAGAGAATAGAATAGAACAGAACAGAACATGGAATGGGAGTAGAGAATAGAATAGAACAGAACAGAACATGGAATGGGAGTAGAGAATAGAACAGAATAGAACAGAACAGAACATGGAATGGGAGTAGAGAATAGAGTATAATTGAATAGAATAGAATAGAACAGAACGTGGAATGGGAGTAGAGAATAGAATAATAGAATAGAACAGAACAGAACATGGAATGGGAGTAGAGAATAGAATAGAATAGAACAGAACATGGAATGGGAGTAGAGAATAGAATAATAGAATAGAACAGAACAGAACAGAACATGGAATGGGAGTAGAGAATAGAATAGAATAGAACAGAACAGAACAGAACATGGAATGGGAGTAGAGAATAGAATAGAATAGAACAGAACATGGAATGGGAGTAGAGAATAGAATAGAATAGAACAGAACATGGAATGGGAGTAGAGAATAGAATAGAACAGAACAGAACATGGAATGGGAGTAGAGAATAGAATAGAACAGAACAGAACATGGAATGGGAGTAGAGAATAGAATAGAACAGAACAGAACATGGAATGGGAGTAGAGAATAGAATAGAATAGAACAGAACATGGAATGGGAGTAGAGAATAGAATAGAACAGAACAGAACATGGAATGGGAGTAGAGAATAGAATAGAATAGAATAGAATAGAATAGAATAGAATAGAATAGAATAGAATATGGAATGAGTTCTCCATCACAGCCATAGTTGATCGGAGCTTCTGGTGTGGCTTAAAACCGTCATTCCTTGTGCACACACCAGGGATCCTTCTCACCCCTGGCTGCCTGGTTTTATTTAGTACACGTTTTGTATGCTGCCAACTTCAAAATGACTCTTGACGGCCATAAAAAATCCAAAGTAAACCCGTAACATCATATAGCCATAAAAATAAGCCAGACTGTTAAAACAAAGCCAAATAGGCACGCCCTAGCCCCACACGAAGGGGTTAGAAGCAGATCACCAAACTCCCAATATAGAATCAAGGTTGGAAGGGGATCTTGGGGGGTCTTCTAAACCAGAGGTCCCCAACCTTTTGGACCTCAGGGACCACTTAAATTCATAATTTTAAATCCCGCGGACAAACTAATACGATCTGCCTAATGACCGGCTGGGTGGGCATGACTAGGTGGTCATGTGACTCAGTGGGCATGACCAACTGGATGTCACTCACATTGAGGGGTGCCTTGCCGGCCCCTACTCACCCCTCCCCTCCTCGCCTGTCCGCCCAGGCTCCTTAGGGCCCCAACAGGAAGCAGTTGCTGGAGCTAAGCAGGCACCACGAGAAAGAGTTGGCAAAACAGCTCAGTTCAAATTGGATCTGACCGAGAAGGCAGCTCAGCAGAAGCACCTCACTGAGGACTAGGAGCATAGGTTTTCCAAGCAGAGGGAAGACCTGCAGGACTGCAAGGCCAGGTACCGGCGCCTGGAGGCTCAGCGGGCTGAGATGGTCAGCCAGTTCCAGGCCATGATGCAGTCCCACTGGAACGAGGCCCTCCGGCTCTTCGCCACCAGCGGCGCTTCCCTCCAGCCTCCGCCCAAAGCCCCAAACCAGGAGGCCGAAGCAGACCCCAAGTTGGAATTTCTGCCCCCCTCTGACCCTCACAAAAAGACCCCAAAGGGGGAGACTCTCTGCAGCAACACAAACATTCATTGCACGTATCCGTCCCAGGGGCCGTAGTTTGAGGACTCTTGGAAAAAAAGCACCTTTGGCAACTACCTGTGTAAGGCTTTCGAATCATAAGAGGGCTGGAAGGGACCTTGGAGGTCATCTAATCCAACCCCCTGCTCAAGCAGGAGGCCCTATACCCGTGATGGCGAACCTATGGCACGCGTGCCCCAAGTGGCACTCGGAGCCATGTCGCCTGGCATGTGCAAGATCAACTGTTCCTCTTCCGGGTTTCTGGCACGCATGTGTGCGCGACGATCGGCTGGCCTTTTTGCATGCGGCAGTGCTGGAAACTGGAAGAGCTGATCTTCCATTCTCCTGCGCGAGCATACGCACCGGCCAGCTGATCGTCGGGTCCGCATGCGCGCCATAGCCCCAGAAGAGTAGCTGGCTGAAACCGGAAGTTCCGTAGCTAAAACCGGAAGTTCATTTTCAGGCCCGCGCAGGCACCCTGGCCAGCTCTTCTTTCGGGTTGCGGCCCAGACATGTGCACGCTCCCTTTTCAGCACTCGGTGCCGAAAAGGTTCGTCATCACTGCCCTATACCATTCGGGACAAATGGGTGTCTAATCTTCTCTTGAAAACCTCTGGTGATAGAGTACCCACAACAGGGATGGCTAACCTTTTTGCCATCGCGTGCCAAAAGCAGTGGGGAGCGCGGGGGGTCGAGCGCACGCGTGCCCACACCCATAATTCAATGTGCCCCGCCCCCCCGTGTATGCATACGCGACACCCCACACACACACGCGCGACCCCCGCCTTTGGCATGCGATGGCATGTTGGGCACGGTAGGCCTGTTTTTTGCCCTCCTCAGCTCCAGAGGCTTTCTAGGAGCCTGGGGAGGGCAAAAATGGTCTTTCCCACCCCACTGGAGGCCAGAAACAGCCCGTTTCCCAATTTCTGCTGGGCCCAAAAGGCCCAAAAATCAGCTGGCTGGCATACGCATGTATACGCATGACAGCTGTGGCCAGGGGGGCTTTTTGTCAGGTTCGCCTGATACGCCAATTGCGCCCCTTTCTGGACCGGGACTCCCTACGCACGGTCACTCAAGCACTCGTCACTTCTCGTCTGGACTATTGTAACTATTGGGGTACACCCGGAGGCTCCAACTGGTGCAGAATGCGGCTGCGCGGGGGATTATGGGAGCGACGGGGCGCTCCCATGTGACTCCTCTCCTGCGCGAGCTGCATTGGCTTCTGGTGGACTTCCGGGTGCGCTTCAAGGTGTTGGTGATCACCTTTAAAGCGCTCCATGGCTTAGGGCCGGGGGTACTTACGGGACCGCCTTCTGCCACCAATAGCCTCCCACCGGCCAGTTCACTCCCACAGAGAGGGCCTCCTCAGGGTGCCGTCGGCTAGACAATGCCGGCTGACGACCCCCAGGGGGAGAGCCTTCTCTGTGGTGGCACCTACCCTATGGAACAATCTACCCCCAGAGATACGAGTGATCTCCGACCTCCGGATTTTTCGTCGGGCCCTAAAAACTTATTTTTTTTCAGTTAGCCGGTCTGTCTTGATTTTAGGGTTAGTTTTAAAATTTTAATATTGATTTTAATTGACAAGTTTTAAATTATGGGCCAAATTTATAAATTATTTTAACTTTATTTTTTAACTGTGATGTTTGTATAGATGTTTTTTTATTTGGCTGTTCACCGCCCTGAGTCCGAAAGGAGAAGGGCGGTATAGAAATTTGAATAATTAAATAAATAAATAAATGCTGGAGCTGAGCTAGGGCAATGCTCGCGTACCCACAGATATGTCTCCACGTGCCACCTGATTCATTGTTCTCACGGTCAGGGAATTTCTCCTTCGTTCTAGCTCGGATCTCTCTTTGGTTTCCTCCCCGATTGGCCTATTTCCCTTTCCAACGTGCTCCAAAATGTTTTCCAAATGGGGGGGGGAATGCAACCGCGCAACCCACCGCCAGCATTTCCCAATTGATCCCCCCCCCTCCACCGCTTCCCTTCTCCCCTTTCAAACGCCTGCCAAAAACACTTTTGCATCCGTCCTCTCTGAATTCTCTTTCTCGCTCCTGGCCCGGTTCTGTTCTCGCCATCAATCCGGCCTTTTGATGCTACCACGAATGAACATTTTTAAATAGATGAAGTAGACTTGGAGGAGTGGGTGGTTTGCCCAAAGTCATTTGGCAACGGGATCCTTGGAAGAAAGAGAGAGAAAAAAATGGGGGGGGGGAGAGAAGGAGAGGCCACGGAGAGGCCCCCTTTGCAGCTTAAGAGCCCTAGGCGGGATGAGCGAATGAAAACCCTACAAAATATGCCCGAACATGAGTTAAATGTGATGGGAGCATCTCACTTCCTTGCATCCGGTGTTGCTTCGTTCCTAATCTTTTTTGTCTAGCCTTCTCCTGAACGGTTTGAGGCACCAAGCGTGGAAATTGGAGAAGGAAAGGAGGAGAAGATTCCTCAGAGACCATCTAGTCCAGCCTTTGCAGAGGTTAACTATCCACGTCTACAACATCTCGGGCAGATGGGCCTCCAGCTTATGTTTTAGCGCTTCCAGTGAAGGTTAACTTCGTTTGAGACTTAGCATCTTCTGAGAGAACCTTGTTTGAGAGGTTCACTCAGAAGATGGAACTGGAGAAGGAAAGGGTGGGAAGGTTCCTCAGAGACCATCTAGTCCAGCTCTTGCAGATGCAGCTATCCACATCTCGGACAGATGGACCTCCAGCTTATGTTTTAGCGCTTCCAGTGAAGGTTAACTTCGTTTGAGACTTAGCATCTTCTGAGAGAACCTTGTTTGAGAATCAACATCTTCTGAGTGAACCTTGTTTGAGAGGTTCACTCAGAAGATGGAATTGGAGAAGGAAAGGATGGGAAGATTCCTCAGAGACCATCTAGTCCAGCCCTTTCTGACCGCAGCTATCCATGTCTACAACATCCCAGATAGATGGACCTCCATCTTATATTTTCAGTAGAGTCCGCTACTTTCTGTAGGAACCGGTTCCGTTGCCAGACAGCTCCTACAGGGCAGAACGTAACTATGAAGTCCCACCAAAATGGTCCTCCTCGAAATTTAAACCTGTCGTTGGGCTTCTTATCCTTTGGAATAAATTTGGGAGTGATTTCCTCAACTCCCTTTTCCCACACGATCCTGCAGATCACACAAGGAAATTCGGAACAGATCATTTGAACTTCTTGGTTGATTGTATGTGGGGCCAGGATATGACAATAGATGTTTCCCCCATTGAAAGCCAACAGCTTGGCTTTGCAGATGGGTTAAACCTGCCCTAAGGATGGTCTTTAGAGGAGAAATCGGTTGCTTAATAAAAGCCTGGAGTTTCAATAGAAGAGAACGTTTGTAGTTCAGAGTTGAAATATGGAGTCCTTGGTGCTCTTTGAGCTTGGTGCTGTTTCCTTGCAGATGTTTGCAAACTCCATTCCCTTCTAGCACTGATGGTGTTACCTAAGCAGGTAATGAAATGTCCTCTTCCACCATCACCTCCATTCCACAAACCACACTCATTTCCAACACTGGTGAGCTTACCTAGTTGAGTTATGAAACATCTGCAAGAAAACAGCGAAGGTTACAAGAGCATCAAGGACCCCACAGTCCTCTTCCTCTCTTCCCTTCTCTTCCTCCTCCTTTCCCCTTCCTCCTCTTCCTTCTAGCACTGATAATGTTACCTAATTGGGTCACGAAACGTCTGCAAGAAAACAGCCAAGCTCAGAAAGCACTAAGGACCTCACAGTCTGGAGGCTGCTGGACTACAAGGTCCATCCTCTGTCATCCTAAACCATGTCAGCTAAGAGTGTTGGGAGCGGTCCCTCCATCCCTTCTGCAGAGCCGTGACTTTATTCTCCCCAAACGCGATATCAAACGATCTCAAACGATCTAAGTCCCAGAGCTCACTGTAACAGCATTGCCAAAAAGGCATTAAGAGTTGTTAACTTAATTTTGCTAAGCTTCTTCTCCGGTAACATTGTACTGCAAACTAGGGCATACAAAACCTTTGCCAGACCAATTCTCGAATACAGCTCGTCTACCTGGAATCCACACTGTATATCGGACATTAATACAATCGAACGAGTCCAGAGATATTTCACAAGAAGAGTCCTCCACTCCTCTGCTCACAACAGAATACCTTATGCCATCAGGCTTGAAATTTGGAGCTTGGACAACCTAGAACTACGCCGCCTACTGTCTGACCTAAGCTTAGTACACAAAATTGTCTGCTACAACGTCCTACCTGTCAATGACTACTTCAGCTTCAACCACAACAATACTCGAGCAAACAATAGATCCAAACTCAAGGTAAACTGCTCCAAACTCGATTGCAGAAAATACGACTTCAGCAACAGAGTGGTCAATGCCTGGAACTCACCACCTGACTCTGTCGTTACATCCTCAAACCCCCAAAACTTTAACATTTATTCATATTCATTTCCTGTGTTCATGTCCACGCTTATACTTATACCTGTTTTCTCGTACATGGTTGACAAACGAAATAAATAAAATAAAATAAAGATGTCCGTTTTTTCCGCAGATCAGAATGCAAACGGGGCAGATCCCAAGTTTTTGGTCCCCAGAACATCCTTCTGGGGCTAAAAGCAGCTGAGGAAAGAGAAATCTAGTAGGTTTCCCCAAACAGGGCAATCTAGGATCAGCTGAGGAGGGATGGGGAGATGAGAGCCTCGTCTTCTCCCCATCCCAGGAGGGAGCACCCACCCATCCACCCACCCAGTTTGACTCAACCACGGCCATGAAATTCTTGTCCATCTTGATTGCACAAGGCCACCGATCCGCTTTGGAGAACTTTGGATGAACTTGCTTCTGGCTTTTGCTGTAATGATTCCAGACATACGTTCGAGCATGCCAGGACTAAAGCCTGAGGGGTGTGGGGGTGAGTGGGGGTGAGGAGGAGGATTGGGGAGGGGGAGAGAGAGATTTATGAGGAGGGGTGGGAGAAGTTGAAGCTTCGGAACGAGACACAACTTGGCTCTGGTTTAACTTGGGAAATTAGAAGGGATTGGAAACAGCTTCAAGGGCTCGAGGCATTTCCCTCTTTGTACCCCCTCCCCAGTGTTCTCTCCCCCCCCCACACACACACACCAGACCCAGATGCTGAGCTGGCTTAACGTGACAAATCATCTCTGTGCCTAGTTTGGTGGAAATGCTCGGTTTCCAGTTGGACGAAAACGGTTTGGAGAAGGAGAGGGCTGCTGGTTTAGGTTTGGTCTGCTGGTCTGAATGGCAATTTGCCTGCAGGTTTGGGAGGGAGGAAGGTTCAGATGCAGTGGCTCAGTGGCTAAGATGCTGAGCTTGTCGATCGAAAGGTCGGCAGTTCAGCGGTTCGAATCCCTAGTGCCACGTAACGGGGGGAGCTCCCGTGACTTGTCTCAGGTTCTGCCAACCTAGCAGTTCAAAAGCACATTAAAAAAATGCAAGTAGAAAAATAGGGACCACTTCTGATGGGAAGGGAACAACGTTCCCTGTGCCTTTGGCATTGAGTCATGCCGGCCACATGGCCACGGAGACGTCTTCGGACAACGCTGGCTCTTTGGCTTTGAAACAGAGATGAGCAACGCCCTCTAGAGTCGGGAACGACTAGCACATATGTGCGAGGGGAAGCTTTACCTTTACCTTGGGAGGGAGGAGGGGTCAGCATGGTGCCACTTGTCAGTCTTCCATCTGGTGTGGAATGGTCAGTGGGAATGTCCTTGAGAGGCAGCAGGAGGAAGAGCTCCAGCTAAAGCAGGGATCTGATAAGAGACATCTCAGCCCACAGAAAGAAAAGGGGCGTGGGAAGCATCTCCTAAGGGATGCTGAGGAGAGGAGAGGGAACAGGCAAGGAGTAGATAGAGAAAGGAAATAGAGAAAGGAAAGGGAAGGGAAGGGAAGGGAAGGAGAAAGGAAAGGAAAGGGAAAGAAAGGAAAGAATAGAGAAAGGGAAGGAAGGGAAAGAAAGGGAAAGGGAATAGAGAAAGGAAAGGGAAGGGAAGGAAGGGAAGGAAAAGGAAAGGAAGGGAAGGGAAGGGAACGGAAGAAGGGAAGAAAAGGGAAGGAAAAGGAAAGGAAAGGGAGGGAGGGAAGGGAACGGAACGGAACAGAACGGAAGAAGGGAAGAAAGGAAGGAAAAAGAAGGGAAGGGAAGGGAAAGAGAAAGGAAATAAGGAAAGGAAATCCACTGTGACTTGAAACAATCATTAAACAAATGGTTGTAAATCGAGGACTATTGTATTTGCAGGATGGCACACTGATTGGACACTTGTGCCAGGGACTGCATAATGGGCGATGGCCAGCACTCACTGGCCATGAAAGGGAAGAAAAATCGGATTTTGCGGTTGAACGCAGCACAGCCTCTTAAATCTGTGAGAGTTTTTTGTTTTTTTCGTTAAAAGCTTCCATTAATTAGGAACACCTTGGGACATGTAAGCAGCGCCCGGAGTAGCCATCCATCGCTCCAGTGATGCGCTCTGCACTTGTTAATTTTATTAGCCGGCTTAGGAGGGGTGGAAGGAGGAAGAAAGGAAAGCAGAAAATAAGAAGAAGCCCCGTTTGGAAAGCTTCCCCCTAAAAATAAAATAAAACATCCCAATCCGGGCAAGAGCTGGCATGGTTAAACGAGGGAACCGACCAAGTCTTTTGACGGTCTAATGGCATCCATCCCTGGGATAATTATATGCCAGGAGAAACAGAGAGAGGAAGAAAGAGAGAGAAAGAGAGAAAATTGCATTTCCCAGCGGTGAACATCACGTGGATCAGCGCATCCTTTGCAGAGGCCGAGCCGGGGAGGGAAAACGAGGGAAAAATTCATTAAGACGGTTGTCTTGAATAGGTACCATGGTGATGGTGACTAAGACTGCTCCTCCCAAAAGGTTTTGCTGGAAGCAGTTTATTTGGCCGAGAGGCAGCAGTAGGGCTGGGGGGGGGGGGGGTGTTTGGGGGAGTGTGGGGGGAGAGAGGTTGCGATTAATTAAACATCCACTCCTCCGCTTCCTCTCCTCCGCATTCTCCCAGGGAAAGGTCTCAGGTGGGTTTCTCTTGCCAGCTTCCTGCAGCTCTTTGGAGGGGTGAGGAGGATCGTAAATTATTCAGCTGAAAGGATGCTTCTGCAGACAGACAGCTGGCGGGAGGAAGGGAAAACATGGACCAAGAAGGGATTATCCCGCGCTGAGAAACCCCTTGAACCCAGGTTCTAGAGAACCGGTAGCGGAAATTTTGAGCAATTCGGAGAACCGGCAAATACCACCTCTGGCTGGCCCCAGAGGGGGCGAGGGAATGGAGATTTTGCAGTATCCTTCCCCCAGGAGTGGGGAGGGAATGGGGACTTTGCAGTATCCTTCCCCCTGGAGTAGGGTGGGAATGGGGATTTTGCAGTATCCTTCCCACAGGCGTGGGGAGAGAATGGGGATGTTGCAATATCCTTCCCCTGCCATGCCCACCAAGGCACACCCACCAGACCACACCATGCCCACCACACCCACCAAGCCACGGCCACAGAACCGGTAGCAAAAAATTCGAATTCCACCATTGGGCAAAGGGAATGAGGAAATCCTATCACACCTAAAGGGCATTTGGCAATGGGAGAAGAGCTTGTGTGAACCAACCTACCTTCCTTCCTTCCTTCCTTCCTTCCTTCCTTCCTTCCTTCCTTCCTTCCTTCCTTCCCTCGCACTTAGACTTATATAGCACTTCACAGTGCTTTACAGTCTTCTCTAAGCGGTTTACAGAGTCAGCATATTGCCCCCAACCAGCCTCGGAAGGATGGAAGGCTGAGTCAACCTTGAGCCGGTCAGGATTGAACTCCTGGCAGTGAGCAGAATTTGCCTGCAATTCCTCATTCTAACCACTGCGCCACCACAGCTCCACGAACGGTGGGAAGTCAAGGACTACCCACGTGCTTGTCCTTTCTCTGCCTTCCCAGACGGAGCCGTCCGCATATGTGCAAAAAAAAAAGGCGCATCTCGGTCTCCGCACGCAATGTCATATTCTGCCATCAGCACCTTCTCCTTCGTTCTCCCCGTTGGTGTTTACCTTCAGAAGGAGAGGTTGAAATATGCGATTATCTCCTCTGTCAGCTTCCCACGCAGCCAGCAGAGAAGAAGTCGGGTGCGTGCAATCACAAGGCACATTCCTTGTGAATCTCTCATGAGTTTGCTCCAAAGGATTCCCGTTGCATCAATCAAGTCCGGGTCTAAAGATCATAAACTGCACTTCGTTGTCGTCGTTGGGAGGACTTCCTTCCTGTCCCTACGTCGCTCCGTCTTTTTCTGAAGCCCTTGCTCAGAAATCTCAAAAGAGCATCGAGGCAGCACTTCTGGCCCAGTTGCAGAAGTCAAAGAAGTTTGGGTAGTTCCCAGGGATAGAAGCAAGGGTGAAATCCAGCAGGTTCTGACAGGTTCTGGCGAACCGGTAGCGGAAATTTTGAGTAGTTCAGAGAAACCGGCAAATACCACCTCTGGCTGGTCCCAGAGCTGGGTGGGAATGGAGATTTTGCAGCATCCTTCCTCCAGGAGTGGGGAGGGAATGGGGATTTTGCAGTATTCTTCCCCAGGAGTGGGGAGGGAATGGAGATTTTGCAGTATCCTTCCTCCAGGAGTGGGGAGGGAATGGGAATGTTGCAGTATCCTTCCTCCAGGAGTGGGGAGGGAATGAGGATTTTGCAGTATTCTTCCTCTAGAGTGGGGTGGGAATGGAGATTTTGCAGTATCCTTCCTCCAGGAGTGGGGTGGGAATGGAGATTTTGCAATATCCTTCCCCCAGGAGTAGGGAGGGAATGGGAATTTTTTTTCTATTCTTGTTTATATGAACAGTATCTTCTTTCGCCCTCAAATTCTATTTTCTCCATTTTTAATCACAGATATTCCCTTTTAATTTTTAATAATTCGTTCTTTATCCTAGTATGTTCGGGGATGCCTTTCTTCCATTTCATCTTTTTTTTTTTTGTTTTACAGCAACCTTTCTTCTCTTTCTCTTCCTCTCCCTCCCTTCTTTTATCCTTCCTCCCTTCTTCGTCCCTCCTCTCCTCCTCTTCTCTACTTCCCCTATTTATTCTTTTGCTTAATTTTTGGCGGTGTCTAACGTCCTCGTTCGAGACTGTATACCTGAGCATGTTGAACCATCTTCTATCTATGTCCAACTCAAGAGTTGGAAAGAGAGAGGCATCAGAGGTGTTTCCGGAGTTGGTATTCAGCCGGTTCGGATCGGTTCGTGCGAACCGGTAACAGAAATCGTGGACCCGCCCACCTGCCCCGGCTCTATGCTGT
>JAKOOJ010000044.1:1947500-2052500 GCA_022577455.1 Arizona elegans
TCCTTCCTTCCTTCCTTCCCTTTCTCTTTTACTTCCTTCCTTCCCACCCTCTCATCTTCCTTCCCATCCTCGCATCTTCCTTCCTCCTTCCTTCCTTCCTTCCTTCCCTTTCTCCTTTACTTCCTTCCTTCCCACCCTCTCACATTCCTTCCTCTTTCCTTCCTTCCCTTTCTCCTTCCCTTCCTTCCTTCCCACCCTCTCACCTTCCTCCCTCCCTTCCTTCGCAATATCATCCTGCTTTCCAACCGGGGGCGATCGCTCTATTCTAAATCCTCTCTGCCTGAAATCCTCTCTGCCCCAAAAAAAAAAAAAGTTGCGTTCAGACCTAATGCCGAGGGATGGCACAGCAAGCACAACAGTCCCGTGCAGGACCAAGCCTTCCCCTTCCTCGACGACAGTAAAATATTTTTGATCTGGTTCCCCGCAGTCCGAGGAGGACTCGGATGGATTGCTATAGCAACAGGGCACCCGGGACTGCAGGCTAAGCAGAATTGGCAGAAGGGCAACGGGGCAAAGTGTTAATAATGCAAGCCCCAAGGTTTGCTCAGCGCATCACTGACGGTGAAAAGGGGGGCCGTTTTCACTCTCTGCAACCAGCGCTTGCAACAAATGCACCGCTGATGGAAAAGGGGAGGTGGAAATTCAAAACTGCGAGAGGGACATCTTAGCTGGCAAGATTTGACAGTTGCAAGAGAGCAGTGATGGCGAACCTTTTCGGCACCAAGTGCCGAAAAGGGAGCATAAGTGTGCACGCTTTGCATATTCTCGTGTGCTTGTCAGGGCCGCGATCAGTAAGAAGAGCTGCCCAGGGCAGGGGTGGGTTCTACTTATTATTATTATTATTATTATTATTATTATTATTATTATTATTATTATTTAATTTGATTTATATGCCGCCCTTCTCCAGAGACTCAGGGCGGTTTACAATGCGTTAAGCAATAGCCTTCATCCTTTTGTATATTTATACAAAGTCAGCTTATTGCCCCCACAAACTGGGTCCTCAATTTACCTACCTTAGAAAGGATGGAAGGCTGAGTCAACTTTGAGCCTTGGAGAGATTCGAACCCTGCAGTAATTGCAGGCAGCTGGTCTTTTTTTTTTTAATTGAAAAGTTTTATGAAAAATACAAACATTTTCACCCCCCCACCCTTCCCCCCTCAGCCCCCCCTCCCCTTCCCACCCTCCCTTCCCCTCCCTCCTCCCACTCCCCCCTCCCTAGACTTCCCAGAACGAGCACAGGGCATAGCATTCACAAGCCAAGAACTAAAATGTGCTAACAAATTATTACATTTCATGTTCTCCCTAGGTCCTTAACTCCTTATAACTCAGAAAAAAACAAACATAAACTACTTAATATTATTTCATTCATAAGCTGTATGAATCTTCTTATTCGGATACTTCTTCTGTATGTAATCAATCCATTTTCTCCATTCCGATATATCTCTCTCATTTGAATAGTCTTTAAGGTATGATGAAATTTTTGCCATTTCCGCCAAATGCACAACTTTCAATGTCCATTCCTCAATAGTAGGTGGATCAAATCAAAGTCATCTTATTGCCCCTACAATCTGGGTCCTCGTTTTACCTACCTTAGAAAGGATGGAAGGCTGAGTCAACCTTGAGCCTGGTAAGATTCGAACCTGCCGAAATTGCAGGCAGCTGTGTTAATAACAGGGTGCTTTAGACCACTGGACTACCAAGACAGTTTCTTACAACCATTCATTTAGTGACTGTTCCGATTGCCTCTTTTGCACGTTAGGTAGATATTGTTGATGTCTATGTGTCTGTTGATGGCTAATTTGTCAGAGTGCCAGGCTTCTAGAAACCCCCTGGTGTTTTGGGACTAGGCTTGGTCCAAGATGGTCAAAGCTGCCCCATTGAAACGATGATTAACACGATGATGATGGCTACTGAAAAGACTCCTTGGGCTCTTTGGGGGAGAAACCCGATCTCGGAAAGATCGGCAGATTCAGGTCTAGCATCGTTTGGCGCAGTTGTGGGCACCGCTTTTGTTCTCGCTGCCCTTTTGACCTCGGTCTCCTTCCATGTGGGTCAGGCTTGGCAGCGGGGGGTCTCCATGGCAACCCGTAATGTATGCCATCGGCTTGGTGGGCTTTCCTCGGCTCTCATTAAATTTCAATGACTTCCATGGGGCCCCGGACATGTAATTAATATCCGACACATGGTCTTCGTCAGGATAAGGTTTTAAGCAGGGAGTTTTTGGAAGGTGGGAGGAGAAGAAGAAGAGGAGGAGGAGGAGGAGGAGGAGGAAGAAGAAGAAGAGGAGGAGGAGGAGGAGGAGGAGGAAGAGGAAGAGGAAGAAGAAGAAGAAGAGGAAGAAGAAGAGAAAGAAGAAAAAGAAGAGGAAGAAGAAGAAGAGGAGGAGGAGGAAGAAGAAGAAGAGAAAAGAGGAAGAAGAGGAAGAAGAAGAGAAAGAAGAAAAAGAAGAGGAAGAAGAAGAAGAGGAAGAAGAAGAAGAGAAAAGAAGAGGAAGAAGAAGAAGAAGAAGAAGAAAAAGAAGAGGAAGAAGAAGAAGAGGAAGAAGAAGAGAAAGAAGAAAAAGAAGAGGAAGAAGAAGAAGAAGAAGAGGAGGAGGAGGAGGAGGAGAAAGAAGAAGAAGAAGAGGAGGAGGAGGAAGAAGAAGAAGAAGAGGAAGAAGAGAAAGAAGAGGAAGAAGAGGAGGAGGAGGAAGAAGAAGAGGAAGAGGAAGAAGAAGAAGAAGAGGAAGAAAAAGAAGAAGAAAAAGAAGAAGAGGAAGAAGAGAAGGAGGAGGAGGAGGAGGAGGAGGAGGAGGATGGAGTTTTAGGCCTCTGAGCATTTTTGTCGGAGGAAAGGAGCCCCCCGGCCAATGCAAACGGAAGCCAGGAATTTGTCTACCACGCTTGGAAACCTTGGAAGGAAAAAGAGAAGTAGAAGACGGCCGACCACAAGGCGCTCCATCTCTGGAGCTTTTTTTTTTTTAAAAAAAAGAGATTGGACAACCATTTCTCCAAAGCAGGGGAGGGTTAGGTTTCAAAACCCAACGGCTACTCTTTTGCTCGTGGGCATGTCCGTACTCACATGCGCCCTCAACACTTCTGCACATGCGCAGAAGCGTCTGGGTGGGTGGGCGGAGCTTCCCACCGCCGCGGCTACCGGTTCACCCAAACCGGGGCGAACCGGTAGTGACCCACCACTGATCCCAAATGGTGTAGGGTTTCCTGCTTGAGACTAGAAGAATTAAGTCTTCTAGGGCAGAGGTCTCCAACCTTGGCAACTTTAAGGTTTGTGGACTTCAACTCCCAGAGTTCCTCAGCCAGCTGTTCTAGGGGACTGGAGGATATAACATAGGAAGAACGGTTGCAAGAACTGGGTATGTCCAGTTTGATGAAAAGAAGGACTAGGGGAGACATGATAGCAGTCTTCCAATATCTCAGGGACTGCCCCAAAGAAGAGGGAGTCAAGCTCTTCTCCAAAGCACCTGAGAGCAGGACAAGAAGCAATGGGTGGAAACTAATCAAGGAGAGAAGCAACCTGGAATTAAGGAGAAATTTCCTGACAATGAGAACAATTAACCGGTGGAACAACTTGCCTCCAGAAGTTGTGAATGCTCCGTTTTTAAGAAGAGATTGGATAACCGTTTGTCTGAAGTGGTGTAGGGTTTCCTGCCTAAGCAGGGAGTTGGACTAGAAGACCTCCAAGGGTCCTTTCCGACTCTGTTATTCAAACTGGTATGAATTCAATTACAGCAGTGCTGGAAGTACAGTTTCAGAGAGAGTCATCCTAGAAATGAGGAGGAACTTTCTGATAGGGAGAAACAATCCACCCATGGAACAGAAGTTGCCTTCAGAAGTTTGTGGGAGCTTCATCACTTGAGACTTTCAAGAAAAGATTGGACTGCCATTTGTCAGAAATGGTGTAGGATCTCCTGCTTGAACGGGGGGGTTGGACTAGATGACCTATAAGGTCCCTTCCAACTCTGTTAATCTGTTAAGAGCTGAGGACCAGATTGGGGATTAGGTTTTCCCTGGGAAAAAAATGGAGCATTTGATGAGAGTTGATATCAGAGGTGGGTTCTACTTACCTTTACTACTGGTTTGCAATGGGAGGTGCGTGCTTCTGTGCATGTGGAGATTGTCAATTATGACTACCGGGCGGGTGGGCGGAGCCTCCCTCCGACCGCTTTTACTACTGGTTCTAAAGAACCGGACAGAACCACTGGTCGATATGGACCTGACTGGCATATAACAAAAATCCATGTACCTGAATCTACCTTGTATCTGAACTTAGTTGTTTTTCTTGCAGATGTTTCATTATCCAAACTAGGTAACATCAGCAATGGTAGAAGAGAGTGGGGTTTACACTCAGAGGTGGTTCTCAGCCGGTTTGGGCAAACTGGTAGCGGAAATTGAGCCGACCTGCCCCAGCTCTATGCCATCCTATTTAGGTACGTTTGTTGTGGTCCGCCAGCAGCCTGCAGAGCTGGCAGCTGAGTCGGACAGTGATGAGGCTGAGGAAGAACATGGGCCAGTCCTGGAGGCTGGGGAAGGCCCGGATGAGGGCTCTGCGTCGGAGGCAGAGATGGGGCCAGGGCCATCAGGGAGTGATGTACGGACTTTGGAACCTCCAGACGCTGACAGTAGAGAGGCAGAGGAAGAGGAGGAGCCTGTTCCTAGTGCACGTATGAGAAGAGCTGCCAGAAGGCAGGAGCAGCTAAAGCAGAGAGGACAACTCAGAAGTAAGGCCAAGAGATGATTGACCGCTCCCATAAGGCTTAAAAGACCAGCAACGGCTCTTGGTTTCTCTCCTGGAAAAATGAGAGAATTGCTTCTTGTTTGGCTGTAGTTATTTCTTCAGTTCCTGAACTGTTGCCAAGAAAAGCCTTTGGCAGTTTGCCTAATTATCCCAAGGTCGGTGATAAACTGAGGAATGGTGTTTTGAAGAATTTGCTTTCATTTAGTTTGAGACTACACTGAGAATGAGTTAATACTCAGCTGTTCTAATAAAGTCTGTTCGTTTTCGAACAAAATGTGAAACCTACCACTGTTCATTGATATTACCTAGTTAGGTAATGAAACGTCTGCAAGAAAATCCACCAAGCTCAGAGAACACCAAGGACCCCCTCACGTCAACCCCGAGCTACAAATATTCTCCTTTATTGGAATACGAAAAACCCACTGCATCACTGAGATCACGGCTCGGTAGACGGATTGTCCTTTTTCAACTTTCTTCCCGTGTAAAATTTCTCTACATGCTGGCTGGGGAATTCTGGGAGTTGAAGTCCAGGCATCTTAAAGTGTCTAAACACAATGAACAGAAGAACGAGAGTTGGAAGGGAGCTTGGAGGTCTTCCTACCCACTAAGATAAAAGGCACCCAATACAATGAAAAATCCTAAAGCTAGTTCAGAAGGAGGTCAAGGTTTTCAGCCTTTGCTTTGAATAGACAACACTCTACCTTCAGTGGCTAAGACGCTGAGCTTGTCGATCGAAAAGTCGGCAGTTCAGCGGTTCGAATCCCAAGCGCCGCGTAATGGAGTGAGTTCCCGTGGACTTGTCCCAGTTTTCTGCCAACCTAGCAATTCGAAAGCAACTAAAAAAAAAATGCAAGTAGAAAAATTAGGGACCACCTTTGGTGGGAAGGGAACAGCGTTCCGTGAGCCTTTGGCGTTGAGTCATGCCAGCCACGAGGGACGCAGTTGCTCAGTGGCTAAGACACTGAGCTTGTCGATCGAAAGGTTGGCAGTTCAGCGGTTCGAATCCCTAGCGCCGCGTAATGGAGTGAGCTCCCGTGACTTGTCCCAGTTTCTGCCAACCTAGCAGTTCGGAAGTATGTAAAAAAAATGCAAGTAAGAAAAATAGGGACCACCTTTGGTGGGAAGGGAACAGCATTTCGTGCGTCTTTGGCGTTGAGTCATGCTGGCCACATGATCACAGAGACGTCTTCGGGCAGCGCTGGCTCTTCGGCTTTGAAACGGAGATGAGCACCGCCCCCTAGAGTCGGGAACGACTAGCACATATGTGCGAGGGGAACCTTTACCTTTTACCTTTTTATCCTTCCCTTTTAAACAAAGAAAAAACAAAAAACAAAAAAACAGACCAGTCAAATTATCCTTGAAATAAATGCGAGAGGGGGGGGGGGGAAATGACCTTTTTATTGTAGAGTGGATTATTTACACGAATCATTTCCCTTCCCTTTTTCGATTCAGCCTTTAAACACAAGATAAATGAGAGTTAATTGCCAGGTGTAATCAGGAGGATGCGAGCTTCCATACGAAAAGAGCGTGGCGAGGGCTGAAAGAGACAGAAGCTTCTTGGCAAAGGAAAAATATCAGTATATAATTTGCTGGTCAGCATTCTCTCTCTCTCTCTCCCTCCTCTTCCTCCTCCTCTTCCCCCCCCCCCCTTATATATTAATGATGACATTGCTTTGGGCTACTGCAATTTGATCGGCCAGAATGCCTGGGGTCTAAACAGGGAGATTTGCAAGCTTCCTTTCCCTCTGGGGGGACCTCAATTATATTTCCTAATGAGGCTTGTTTCATTAGCCAAGGAAGCAGAAGCTGGTCCTAATTAAAATTAAATTAGGGCCTCTTTTGAATGTTGGCACCGGGCAGCCACGAGTTGTTAATTTCTGTTTTTCCTTTAAGTCTTCCTTGAACAAGCTTGGGCCAAAAGATCAAGGGAAAAAAAGGCAGGCAACAGTGTGAATGATGTCTTATTCCGAGCAGTGTTTTCCTTTTCTGTTTAATGAATGAAGGAGCTGGAGGAAGCTCGAGGGAAGTGGGGTGGGGGGAGGCAAACGACCAAAAGGGTTAGTTAGTTTCACTCCTTTCACTGCCCCGCTGGGGTGGCCGCTTCCTTCAAAGGGAAGCAGGGTCCCTAGGGAAGAGAATATTTGTCGCTGGGGTTCAACTGTGGGGTCCTTGGTGCTTGCAAACGTTATTTTCTTGCAAACGTTGCAATACCCAACTAGGTAACATCATCAGGGCTAGAAAGGAAGGGGGCTTGTGAGGAGGAGGAGGAAGAGGAGGAGGAGGAGGAGGAGGAGGAGGAGAATTGTGGGTTCCTTGGTGCTCCCTGAGCTTGGTTATTTTCTTGCAAACCCAACTAGGTAACATCATTAGGGCTACAAAGGAAGGGGGCTTGTGAGGAGGAGGAGGAGGAGGAGGAGGAGGAGGAGGAGGAGGAGGAGGAGGAGGAGGAGGAGGAGGAGGAGAATTGTGGGGTCCTTGGTGCTCCCTGAGCTTGGTTGTTTTCTTGTAGATGTTGCAATACCCAACTAGGTAACATCATCAGGGCTAGAAAGGAAGGGGGCTTGTGTGGAGGAGGAGCAGGAGGAGGATTGTAGGCTCCTTGGTGCTGTCTGCATTTGGTTTTGTTTTCTCGCAGACGTCGCATTACCCAACGAGGTAACATCATCAGTGCTCAAAGGCGATGGGGTTTATGAAGATGAGGAGTTTCCAAGTGTTTATTTCCAGTTTCTGGCAAAAAACAAAAAACCACCCATTGGATAAAAATGGATTCACTTCATGACCGCTGGGGGAAAAAAAAGGTTGTAAAATCAAGCCCGGTTCCACGGTGACCCATTTAACAACCGCAATGGCTTAACCACCACCATTCCAGGCTCCGTTATGGTCATAAGTTGAGCAGTGTTTCTAACGCATCCTTTGACGCCAAAAAGACCTCACCCACCCATCCATGCTCTGAAGGAAATGGGAGGGCTGGGATTCGGAATGCAGAGCAAACCCTCTCCCCCCCCCCCACCTCTACACACACACACACACACACATACGTTCAGGCCGGAGCAAATTTTCAACACAATTGCAGTGACTCAGCAGCCAATGTGACTTTAATGGGCATTTACAAGGCACCTCGTGAGGTCGCTAAATACGGGGGTGCTGGGATAAAGGCCTCGCTAATATGTACTTTCTCTGGCCCCAGAGCAAATGGAGGATTACTTACTGGTCAATTATTTTCCCTTCCGAATGTATATTGTATGAGGAGCTGGGCTCTGTCCTTCCCGTTAGCTGACTAGGTTTGTTTCACTCTCTGCTCGGGTCACCAGACACCACTTTATATGGTCTGGCCTTAATATATAACAGGATAGTCGGAAGGGACCCTTGGAGGTCTTCTAGTCCAACCCCCGGCTTGGGCAGGAAACCCTATACCCGTGATGGCGAACCTATGGCACGCGTGCCACAGATAACACACGGTCCCATATCTGTGGGGACGTGAGCATTGCCCTAGCTCAGCTCCAGCGCGAGCAGCTGATTTTGGGGACTTCTGGGCCCACCGGAAGTCGGGAAATGGGCTGTTTCCAGCTTCCGGAGGGCCTCTGTGGGGGGGGGTGGAGTGGGGAAGGCCGTTTTCATCCTTCCCAGGGTCTTAAAAAGGCTCTGGAATCTGGGGAGGACGAAAAACGGGCCTTGCAGTCCCACCAGAAGTCGGGAAACGGATCGTTTCCAGCCTCCAGAGGGCCTCTGGGTGGATAGGGAAGGTTGTTTTTTGCCCTCCTCAGGCTTCAAGAAAACCCCCGGAAGCCTGGGGAGGGCAAAAAACAAGCCTACCGTGCCATTATGTGCCAAAAGCGCGGGGAGGGGGAACAAAGGGGGTTGCGTGCGCATGCACAGGGCACATTGGATTATGGGTGTGGGCACACGCACGCGCAACTCCCCCGCGCTCCCCCCGTTTTTGGCACGCAATGGCAAAAAGGTTGGTCATCACTGCCCTATACCATTTCAGACAAATGGTTATCCAACCGCTTCTTAAAAACTTCCAGTGTTGGAGCATTCGCAACTTCTGGAGGGAAGCGTTTCCACGGATGAATTGTTCAGTAACAGTAACAGAGTTGGAAGACACCTTGGAGGTCATCTAGTCCAACCCCCTGCTCACGCAGGAGACCGGTGCTAGGAATTCGAACCGCCCAAACTGCGGACCTCTAACTGTCAGGAATGATTTAAAGGGGCCTCCAGCGACTGTCTTATCAACTGTTGATTCGTAAGGTCTTTTTTGTTTATATTGGGGGTTCTCCAAAGTGGTCCGATATTGAACCCCCAAGGGTGGGGAGTGGGGGGGTGGGGGGGGTGGCACTAATCTGTTGCTGTTCTTCTCCAAAAACTAAAACTCAAAGCGATCAATGCTTTTCCTAACTTGGTTTCCCAAGGCTCAGCTTCTTTTTTATACCCTTATTGGGTAAGGAGATGGATGGCAAATGTAATTCAATAAATAAATACTAACACTGATGATGTTACCCAGTTTGGGCCATGAAACGTCTCCAAGAAAACAACCAAGCTCAGAGAGTATCAAGGACCCCCCCAGTCCTCCTCCTCCTCCTCTTCTTCTTCCTCCTCCTCCTCCTATTTCTCTCTCTCTGTCTGTGTCTTCATCTATCTTTCTATCTCTCTATCTCCAAACCCAATCCCTTCTAGCACTGATGATACTCCCTACTTGGGTCATGAGATGTCTGCAAGAAAATAACCAAGTTCAGAGAGCACCAAGGACCCCCCCGGTCCTCCTCCTCCTCCTCCTCATCTTCTTCCTCCTCCTCGTCTTCTTCCTCCTCCTCCTCCTCCTCCTCCTCCTCCTCCTCCTCCTCCTCCTATTTCTCTCTCTCTTTCTGTGTCTATCTATCTTTCTATCTCTCTATCTCCAAACCCAATCCTTTCTAGCACTGATGATACTCCCTAGTTGGGTCATGAGACGTCTGCAAGAAAATAACCAAGTTCAGAGAGCACCAAGGACCCCCCAGTCCTCCTCCTCCTCATCATCATCTTCTTCCTCCTCGTCGTCTTCTTCTTCTTCCTCCTCCTCCTCCTCCTCCTCCTCCTCCTCCTCCTCCTATTTCTCTTTCTGTGTCTATCTATCTTTCTATCTCTCTATCTCCAAACCCAATCCTTTCTAGCACTGATGATACTCCCTAGTTGGGTCATGAGACGTCTGCAAGAAAATAACCAAGTTCAGAGAGCACCAAGGACCCCACAGTCCTCCTCCTCATCTTCTTCCTCCTCCTCTTCTTCTTCCTCCTCTTCCTCCTCCTATTTCTCTCTGTGTGTCTGTGTCTTTATCTATCTATCTCCAAACCCAATCCCTTCTAGCACTGATGATACTCCCTAGTTGGGTCATGAGATGTCTGCAAGAAAATAACCAAGCACAGAGAGCACCAAGGACCCCCCAGTCCTCCTCCTCCTCCTCATCTTCTTCCTCCTCCTCCTATTTCTCTTTCTGTGTCTGTGTCTTTATGTATCTTTCTATCTCTCTATCTCCAAACCCAATCCCTTCTAGCACTGATGATACTCTCTAGTTGAGTCATGAGACGTCTGCAAGAAAATAACCAAGCTCAATAATCACCAAGGACCCCACAGTCGTCCTCCTCCTCTTCCACTCCACAAACCCCACTCCCTTCTAGCACTGATAATGTTACCTAGTTGGGTCATGAAACGTCTACAAGAAAGCAACCAAGCTCAGGGAGCACCGAGGACTCCTCACTTCAACCCTGAGCTACAAATATTCACCTCTATTAATAAACAGATAAAATAGAGTGTCACAGGGGACGCTGAGGTTTGCATGATTTTTGATTTTTGTCGGTATATAGACACTGAAGCATTTGAACCTTGTTTCCCCCGCCCCCCCCGAATACAATAATCTATTACAATTATCAATAACATCAGATAGGAAGCCCACAAATAAGAACCACGCCATGCAATCAGATCAGCTTTCTCCAGATTGAAAGTGGCAAGTTAAGGAGGTTTGTTTCTTGTAATTCTTGAATACAGCTCATCTGTCTGGAACCCGCACTGCATGTCGGACATAAATACAATCGAGAGAGTCCAGAGATATTTCACGAGAAGAGTCCTCCATTCCTCTAACCGCAATAAAATACCTTATGCCACCAGACTCCAAATTTTGGGCTTAGACGACTTAGAACTACGCCGACTTCAGTCTGACCTAAGCATAGTACGTAAAATTATCTGCCACAACGTCCTACCTGTCAATGACTACTTCAGCTTCAACCACAACGATACACGAGAACACAATAGATACAAACTCAAGGTAAACCGCTCCAAACTCGATGGCAGAAAATACGACTTCAGCAACAGAGTGGTCAATGCCTGGAATGCACTACCTGACTCTACCTGCGGTTTCATCCTCAAACCCCCAAAACTTTAACTTTAAACTGTCTACTGTTGACCTCACCCCATTCCTAAGAGGTCTTGTAAGGGGCGTGCATAAGAGCACCAGTGTGCCTTCCGTCCCTGTCCTAATATTCCTTTTTATTTACTCTTTTCATGTATTCAAATTATGTTTATACTTTTTTTCTTATATATGCTTGACAAAATAAACTTATGATTTAAAACAATGAATTAATTGTTCTCACCGACAGGAAATGTCTCTCTAGTTTTAGGTTGGATCTGTCTTTTAATGATCTTCCACCGGTTACTATTTCTCCTGCCCTCTGGTGCTTTGGAGAAGAGGTTGACCCCGTCTCCTCTGTGATAAGCCCCTCAAATATTGGAAGGCAGTTATAGTGTCTCCCCAATAATCCTTGTCTTCAATAGGCTAATCCAGGGGGGTCTCCAAACTTGGCAACTTCAAGACTCGTGGACTTCAACTCCCAGAAGTCCCAGCCTTGCTGGAGGAGGAATTCTGGGTAAAATCATGTCAGCACTTCAAGCTGCATTTACTCTAGTGCTGACATAAGAAGGAGAAGCGGAGGCGTCTGGAAAGGGACGTTTGACTTTTCACCTACTTATTTTCCCTGGAGATAATATCCCCTAGGAGATGGGATGGGAGGGGGGAAATTCCTTTGAGCTGGAGCAGTAGATTAGGGGTAGAGTGACTTGGAAGATGGCCAATGAGTGCAGGGGAGTGGGGAACGGAAAGGGAGGATTTTGGGTCTGGAAGTCAGTGTTGGCTGCAATTGAGTCAGAGTTAGAATGTCGTGCTTAATAAATGGGAGTTTTTTCTTCAAAGACTTTGTTCGAAATGCAATTTATTTGAGACGACCTCGAAACTTGACAATCCAGCAGGTTCTGACAGGTTCTGGAGAACCGGTAGCGGAAATTTTGAGTAGTTCGGAGAACCGGCAAATACCACCTCTGGCTGGCCACGGAATAGGATGGGAATGGAGATTTGGCAACATCCTTCCCCCAGGAGTGGGGAGGGAATGGGGATTTTGCAGTATCCTTCCCCTTCCACGCCCACCAAGCCACTCTCACAGAAGCGGTAGTAAAAAAAGTTTGGATTTCACCACCGAAGCAAACACATTGCTTGAAAGCGAATGAAGGCATATATATTGGCGGTGTGTGGAGGAGCAACTGGTCTCTGGTTAGCAAGATCTCGGGTTTAATCAAAGAACTCTGGCATTGTAGCCTGTCAGTCACCGAACAGCTGGGTTGCTCTGCTCAAACACTTAATTGCTCAAAAGGCTTCTGATTATCCAGTCGGGAAGTCTAGGAAAGCACAGCTGCAAACCTTTAAAAGAACATGCTTGTTTCAGGAAAACGGGGTTGGTAGAAACATCCAAAACGCAAGAAAAATATTCATCCTTTTTTCTTTTTTTTTTTGCTGTTTTCTCTTCCTTCCCCCCCCTCCCCCTTCCCTTAAATACTGAGAAGACTGGGAACTTGTCTTTAAAAAAAAACAAAAAAACAAACAAACCAAAATGTTGCTTGAATTCTGAAAAATAACTTTTTTTTCCCCCCCTTTTGCCTTACAGGAAGTTGATTGGTTTCCAAAAGATCTCTCTGGCTGTATCAAGACATGAGGTTGGGAGCATTGGCCTCTTCCCTCCCTCCCACCACTTCTCCCTATGCTACTATGCCAGCTTGGAGGTCATTGTTGTTCTCGGGGAGGGGGCTCCGGCCAAGACCAGAAGGGCAATGGCAATTTATAACCGTGGAGGGCGATAGCCAATTGAACCCAGCAAGCCTCCTAGCAACCTTGCCCAAGGAGTAGCATGTGATTTCCCCATTGCTCAGAGGCGGGGATGATGGCATCGGTGTTAGGCTGGGAGGGTGGGGAGAGAAAAAGAGGAGGGGAGAAAGAAAGAGAGAAAGGGAAAGAGAGAGAGAAAAGGGGGAAGAGAGAGAAAGGGAGAAAGAGAAAAAGGGGGGAAGAGAAAAAGAGACAGAAAGAGAAAAAGGGGGGGAGAAACAGAGGGGGGAGAAAGAGAGGGAGAAAAAGGGGAGAGAGAAAAAGAAAGGGAGAAAGAGAAAAAAGGGAGAGAAATGGAGAAAGAGAAAAAAAAGAAAGAAAGAAAGGGAGAGTGAGTGAGTGAGAAAAAGAAAGAGACAAAGAGGGGGAGAAAGAGAGATAAAGGGTAAGAGAGAAAGAGAAAAAAGGGGAAAAGAGTGGGAGAGAGAAAAAAGTAAGAGGGAGAAAGAGGGAAAGAGGAAAGAGAAAAAGAGAAAGAGAAAAAGAAAGGGAAAAGGAAAAGGAAAAGGAGAAAAAGAGGGGGCAAAACAGAGAAAGAGAGAGAAAAAAGAAAGAAAGAAAAAAGAAAGAAAGGGAGAGAATGAGTGAGAAAAAGAAAGAGACAAAGAGGGGGAGAAAGAGAGAGAAAGGCTAAGAGAGAAAGAGAGAGAGAAAAAAGGAGGAAAGAGTGGGAGAGAGAAAAAAAGAAAGAGGGAGAAAGAGGGAAAGGAGGGAGAGAGAAAGGGAAAAAGAGAAAAAGGGAGAAACGGGGGAGAAAGACGGAAAAAAAGAAAGGGGGAGAGAGAAAAAAGAAAGAGACAAAGAGGGGGAGAAAGAGAGAGGGGAAGAAACAAAGAATGAGAGAGAGAGAGAGAGAGAAAGAGAGGGTGGGAGAGAGAGGGGGTAAGAAAATGAGAGAGAGAAAGAGAAAGAGAAAGAGAGGGGGGGAGGGAGAGGGAGGGAAAGGGTGCTGGTTCAGCCATTCAGCAGACGAGAATCTGACCTTTAAAGACAGGGATCAGTAAGAAGCTAAGCAGAACATTATTTTTTTTTTGCTTTTTTTTAAAAGCACATCCTTTTATTTCTTGATTTGACCTCAACCGTTTTGCAAGCAGGGGCAACAGGACGCGTAGAGTCACTTAATAACAGAATAACAGAGTTGGAAGGGAACTTGGAGGACTTCTAATCCAGCCCCTGCTGAAGCAGGAAACCTTATAGTATTCCAGACAAATGCTTGTCCAATTTCTTCTTAAAAACTTCCAGTGTTGGAGAATTCACAACTTCTTGTGGCAAGCTGTTCCACTGATTAATTGTTCTGTTAGGAAATTTCTCCTTAGTTCTAGGTTGTTTTTCTCCTTGATTAGTTTCCACCCGTTGCTTCTTGTCCTGCCCTCAGGTGCTTTGGAGAATAGCTTGACTCCCTCTTCTTTGGGGCAGCCCCTGAGATATTGGAAGACTGCTATCATGTCTCCCCTGGTCCTTCTCTTCATTAAACTAGACATCCCCAATTCCAGCAACCGTTCTTTATATGTTTTAGCCTCCAATCCCCTAATCATCCTCGTTGCTCTTCTCTGTACTCTTTCTAAGAGTCTCCACATCTTTTTTCTGTGCCAACTTTCAACGGTCACTTAATGAAATGGTTGTAAATCAAGGACTATCTGCATAGGATTCTCTTAAGAACAGGTCAGCTTCCTTCCCATTCATTAATACTAGATTCTACCTTTAGGCAATGCCTCCCCCCCCCTACTCGTTATCTTTAGCATCATTTATACGATTGTGTGATTGATTCTTAATTACACACAGTTTACAATCTGGTCCTTTGGGTGTTTTCTGAGTCATTTGCTCGAAGAGTTCCGTTTCTTTCCTTGTGCTATTTTTATGATTTATGAATGTAAACTTTACATACATACATACATACATACATACATACATATATGTTTTCTCAGGTTTTCGCGGGTGTTTGTATGTAGGTCTTTGGTTATTCGGGTCTTCTCCCACATAAAATTGGAAGTGTCTTGGTGACGTTTCGACGAAGTCTCATTCGTCATCTTCAGGCTGGTGTTCTCGGCTTCGTGCTTCCAGGAGCAATTTGCTCCTGCGAGCTCCGGAACTTAAAATTTTAAAATAATTAAAAAATTTTATTCTACTAAGTTTTCGTCAGCCATCTGCTGGCATCGTCAGAATATTAATCTACCATTACAGTAAATGGTATAAACTAAATATTGACAGTAAAGCAAGAATGAAATTGGGGGCGGGGTGGGGAAACGGGTGAAGGGAAACTAAATTTAAGGTTTTTGTCTCTATTTCTTTTTCACCCCATCATGTGAGAGTGCGAATTCTCTGAAATCGCAATGACTCAACCCAGCAGCTGTAGGTCACAGGAATATCCTTCCAAAAATTGTATGTTTCTCCCCTCGAAAAAAGGAAGTGTGTGTTTTTTTTTTTTTGTTTTTTTTTTGATTCCTCATAATTTTAGATGCAGGTTGCAAAATTAGGAAGTGATGAATGAGATTTTTTTTTATTCCGTTTTGGAGTTCACAGAGTTCATGCGAGAAAGATTATATTTCGTGGAAAACTGTCAAGGTTGTATTTCACAGACAACTTTCTTTCACTCTTTCCAAATTCAGACTATCGACTCTTGACGGCTTCTGGGCCATTGCTGCCCGCGTTGGAAGACCATCAGCTCATCTCCACTTCTGATCATTTTTTTAACGGCAACGGTTGCTTTATGTTAAAATCACCACTAACATTCCAGTTAAAATTCAGTCCTGCGGCAGCTGAAGGAATGGTCATATTCCATATCAATCTTTGAAGCATTACCAGAAAAGCTAAGATTTCATGTTTTAATCATTCAGTTTTCTGGAAAGTTCTTTCTCTCCATGGAGATACAAAAAATGGATGAAGCTTGACTTTTTTCTGGCTTGAATGTTTGGTGCGAAGGGTCCTTTTTTAGGGTGGGTGGGCTGTGAATACCCTGTTTCCCCCCCATCCCCTTTTAGCTCTGATGATGTTACAGCAATGGCCATAAGTGCGAAAAACTATCATAAGTCACTTTTTTTCAGTGTAGTTATTGCTATTGCTCTTCTTTCCTTCCTTCCTTCTTTCCTTCCTTCCTTTCCTTCCTCCCTCCCCGCCTC
The DNA here is from genome assembly GCA_022577455.1 of Arizona elegans. Classification (NCBI taxonomy): domain Eukaryota; kingdom Metazoa; phylum Chordata; class Lepidosauria; order Squamata; family Colubridae; genus Arizona; species Arizona elegans. The sequence continues at coordinate 1,963,530 of JAKOOJ010000044.1, forward strand.
GCTCCCTCCCTTTCTTGATAGTGCAGTGGTTAGAATGCAATATTGCAGGCTAATTTTGCCCACTGTCAGCAGTTCGATTCTGATCGACTCAAGGTTGACTCAACCTTTCCATCCTTCCGAGGTGAATAAACTGAGGGCCCAGTTTTTGGGGAGGCAAGAGGCTGACCTCTGTAAAACCGCTTAGAAAGGCCTGTAAAGCACCGAGGAAGCGGTATATAAGTCTAAGGGCTATTGCTATTGCTATCCATTCCCTCAACTGAGTTGGATGTTACAGAATTCATACGTTATTTTTTCCAAGGCAGAGAATTCATCCCCGTGCAGTTCCTTCCTTGTGAAGACCAGAGGAATCTCTGCATGCTTCCTGCATTCCTTCGGGGGTTTCATTAGCCCAGCCCCCACACGTGCGTTTGCAAACTCACATCTATCTGTTATTTCCCCCTTACAGCTTTTTTTTTTTTTTTTTTGGAATTAATCCCATTTTCTTCTCTTTCCTTAAGGCAAGAAAACTGCCCCAGCCAGCAATTCCCAGAGTGATGTTCTCGAAATGAAATTTCTATCAAGGCCCGTTGGCAGCTCTTGTTGCCAATAAAGCATCTTTAGAAGGCGATCAAGTATCGGGGATGCTCGTTTCCATGAAGGTGGGTGAAAGCAAGAGGAAAACAAGTTTTGGGCTGGCCAAGCAATAAACCAAGGATTTCTAAAATAACAGAGTTGGAAGGGACTCTTGGAGGTCTTCTAGTCCAACCCCCTGCTTAGGCAGGAAACCCGACAACCACTTCAGACAAACGGTTATCCAACCTCTTCTTAAAAACTTCCAGTGTTGAAGCATTTACAACTTCTGGAGGCAAGTTGTTCCGCTGATTAATTGTTCTCACTGTCAGGAAATTCCTCCTTAGTTCTAGGTTGCTTCTCTCCCTGATTATCCTGTTTTCCCCAAAATAAGACCAGGTCTTATATTAATTTTTGCTCCAAAAGAAACTAAAATAAACATTATGGCTTAGTTTCCAGTTAGGTCTTATTTGGGGGGAAAATACAGTACTAAATGCCTCCGTCTGCTGACGATCTTAACTGGGGTTTATTTTTGGGGGCAGGGCTTATATTACGAGCATCCTGAAAAATCATGCTAGGGCTTATTTTCCTGTTGGGGTCTTATTTTCGGGGAAACAGGGTAGTTTCCATCCATTGCTGCTTCTTCAGGTGCTTTGGAGAATAGCTTGACTCCCTCTTCTTTGGGGCAGCCCCTGAGATATTGGAAGACTGCTATCATGTCTCCCCTAGTCTTTCTTTTCATTAAACGAGACATACCCAGTTCCTGCAACCGTTCTTCATATGTTTTAGCCTCCAGTCCCCTCATCATCCTGGTTGCTCTCCTCTCCTGCACTCTTTCTACAGCAGGAAGTCCCAACCTTTTTCTAATACCCCGCACCTCTAGAACGCTTCCGATAGATTCTCGCACCCCTTACAAAAATAAATAATTATATGCATATAATTATGCATATACACAATCATTTTGAAACTTCTAAACCCACGTTTTTGCACCCCAGGAATATCATCTTGCACTCCCGGGGTGCAAGCACACATACACACATATATACCGGCTGGGAATCCATTCTAAAGTCTCAACATCTTTTCTGAAGGAAGTAGGAAGAGATGCATTAGTCACAAGCTGCGTAAGGCATTTTGATAGCAGGAGTCCCCCAACGGATAGCGGAGTTCTTGAGATCGTCAACTGCTTAAAGCAGCGTGCTAAACGCTTATAATCCAGCTAATTTAGTTCATTAAGCTCTGTCTTTGGTGGTTAGAATTAGTTTGCATCCTCTTCTCTTCGGGGAGACCCAGCCCAAATTCCCAGCCAACATCAGCTGTGGCAAGCGATTTGAGATAATGAGCCTACTCAACTTTGTAAATTTGCAAGTCAATGGATTGGACAGCAGCATTTTTTTTTTTTAATTTGATTTATATGCCGCCCTTCTCCGGAGACTCAGGGCGGCTTACAATGTGCTCAGCAATAGCCTTCATCCTTTGTATATTTATACAAAGTCAGCTTATTGCCCCCACAACTGGGTCCTCATTTCACCTACCTTAGAAAGGATGGAAGGCTGAGTCAACCTTGAGCCCTGGCAAGATTCGAACCCTGCAGTAATTGCAGGCAGCTGGTCTTAATAACCAGCTTAATAACAGGGTGCCTTAAACCCCTGTACTACCAAGGCTTTCACAAAATGGGCAACTCTGAGACATGTGGACTTCAACTCCCAGAATTCCTGCCAGCCAGGGCTGTGGAATTCTGGGATTTGAAGTTCCCAAGCCTTACAGCTGCCAAGAATTCTGGGAATTGAAGTTCCCAAGTCTTAAGGCCAACCCGTTTTAATGTGCTTAATCTTTGAATTGTTTGCTAGAAGGAGTCAATGAATTGAACACCCTCCTTTCCTCCCTAAAGCAGCATTTCTCAAAGTTGACAACTCTTAAAAGACGTGTGGACTTCAACTCCCAGAATTCCCTAGCCGTGGCACTGGAATTCTGGGAATTGAAGTTCCCAAGTCTTACACTGGCCAAGGTTGGACACCACTATTTTAATATTCTTAATCTTTGAATTCTCGTTTTTTACTATTTACAACTTTGTAAGCTGGCCAGAGTCATTGGATAGCGAGCGGGGGGGTTCATATAAATTTATTTTTTTTTAAAAAAAGGAAATAAATACAATTTTAATTCCATGTTTTCCAGAAGATCGGCGGAGAGCTCGAGAGGTGGCATTCCTAGGAATCTTCTGCGGGCTTCATGTAGGATTTTTGCCTTCTAGCTCCTGGTTTTTCTGTTTATGTAGGTTGCAAAAAAAGCTAAAGGTCAAATCTCTCACAAGAGATTATTGGTCCATCTCTTATCTTTATTTGCCTGGACAATCCTTTTTGGTGGGGGGGACAGGGAGGTTGGAATAGAAGACATCTGGGTCAAAAAAAATTGGGGGCCACAGTAAGTGAACAGTCAAAGTAATGTTCCTGGCAAGATAAGACCTGAGCAAATATTTGGCTCTTAGAAACTCTCCTAGTTTTATTACCTGCTCAGTGGCTAAGAGGCTGAGCTTGTCGATCAGAAGGTCGGCAGTTCAGCGGTTCAAATCCCTAGTGCCGCGTAACGGGGTGAGCTCCCGTGACTTGTCCCAGCTTCTGCCAACCTAGCAGTTCGAAAGCAGGTAAAAAATGCAAGTAGAAAAAATAGGGACCACCTTTGGTGGGAAGGGAAGAGCATTCCATGCACCTTGGGCGTTGAGTCATGCCGGCCACATGACCATGGAGATGTCTTCGGACAGCGCTAGCTCTTCGGCTTTGAAACGGAGATGAGCACCGCCCCCTAGAGTCAGGAACGACTAGCACATATGTGCGAGGGGAACCTTTACCTTTAGCCTTAAAGAAGCATAACACACCACAAATACAAAATATTTTCTCTTTTCTTTTCTTTTCTTTTACAAAAAAGCACCCCAAACTTTACAGTTATAACCCAGGAAGGCTTGAGGCCAAAGGGAAGGAATCTTTTGTGGAAAAAGGCTTGGTTTTACTTATTTGTCATTTCTCTCTCTCTCTCTTTGGTGTGTGTTTACTGGTAGTGGGTATGTTTGTTTTTCTGGATTCGTTTTTTTTGTTTCCGAGGCTATTTTAATTGTTGCAAGATGCGCAGTCAATTGGCTGAAAGGGTTGGCTATACAAATTTAATAAATAAATAGGGCTGGACCTGAAAGGATTGGTGAAGAGAGGGAGTAGAGTAGAATAGAGTAGAGTAGAGTAGAGTAGAGTAGAGTAGAGTAGAGTAGAGTAGAGTAGAGTAGAGTAGAGTAGAAAATGAATAGAATAGAATAGAGTAGAGTAGAGTAGAAAATGAATAGAATAGAGTAAAGTAGAGTAGAGTAGAGTAGAAAATGAATAGAGTAGAGTAGAGTAGAGTAGAATAGAAAATGAGTAGAGTAGAGTAGAGTAGAGTAGAAAATGAATAGAATAGAGTAAAGTAGAGTAGAGTAGAGTAGAGTAGAGTAGAAAATGAATAGAACAGAGTAGAGTAGAGTAGAGTAGACTAGAAAATGAATAGAACAGAGTAGAGTAGAGTAGACTAGAAAATGAATAGAACAGACAGAACAGAAAATATGGAATGGAATGGAATAGAATTCTTTATTGGCCAAGTGTGATTGGACACACAAGGAATTTGTCTTAGGTGTATATGCTCTCAGTGTACATAAGGAGAATAAAATACATTCATCAAGAATAAAAAGATACAACACTTAGTGATAGTGAAGGTTACTAATAAGCTATCACATCATACTAGGAAACAAATAAAACAATATAAATTGAAAGATAGAAGCAACATAGTTATAGTCATAAGTGGGAAGAGATAGATGCTAGTAAGAAAGAGAAGAATAATAGGAAGGAAGGAAGCAAACAACGATGTTAAGAAAAAAAAATATCTTCCTAATTAATTGAACTCCCACCAACACAGGAAGCTACTAGAGTATAGAATAAGAGCAAGCCCCACTCCTTACCACACTGATGAGATTACCTAGTTTGGTAATGAAACGTCTGCAAGAAATGCAACTTCCGAGAGCACCAAGGACACCACAATTCTCAACACTGGTGATGATGATGATCTGTTTTCCTAATGTCAGCAATTTTGGGCACTTTTTTCTTTTTTTAAAAAAGAACACCACACCTGAAAAGCTTTGGCAAAACCATCAAAAATAAACCCTCTCCGCCTGAGAAACTGGCAAAAACGTTTAAAGCTAAATCAGCCAAGTGTTGGAAATGCCACCGGTTACCAGGTTCATATTACCCGTATGTGGCGGACATGTCCAGAAGCTAAAAACGATTGGAATAAAATGAAGATATGGCTGGAAGAAATGATACAGCAACGTATTGATTTTAAACCAGAGCTGTTCCTACCGGGTATCCTCCCTGAAAAAAATTAGTAAAGAAAATATTTATTTGATCATACATGTGCAAGGATTGTTTATGCACAATATTGGAAAGCAGAGAAAATACCTTTGGAAGGAGAAGTAATTTTAAAAAAGAATTCTAGACTGCACAGAAATGAATAGATTGACTTTGATGATTAAAGAAAGAGAAGAGTCAGAGTACTTTTAAGACAGGGGTCTGCAACCTTAAATACTCAAAGAGCCATTTGGACCCGTTTCCCACAGAAAAGAAAACACCGGGAGCCACAAAACCTTGGTGGGCGTGGCCAACTCAATGTCACTCACTTCCACCAGTCACATGACCCCCTCCCTAGCCACGCCTACCCAGCGGTCATTAGGGCAGAGAACCAGTTGTTAAAAAACACCGGGAACCACAAAATCCTTTTGACATCTCTCTCTCTCCCCTCCCTCTCTTCCGTATCTCTCTATGCCTCTTTCTTTCTCCCTCTCTCTGTATCTCTCTGTCTCTGCCCTGGCTGTTTCTCCATCCACCGCCATCACCCTTACCTTCTCAGGCCAGGCGAGGAGTGACTGGGAGGGGAGGGCCAACCAGTGGTGGGATCACCTGACAGGGGGCCACAGCAGAGGGGCCAAAGAGCCGCATACAACTCCAGAGCCGCAGGTTGCTGACCCCTGCTTTTAAGACATGGAATCAATTTTACCATTGGTTAGAAAAGAGATACAAATAACTAAATTAATAGTTATGTATAAAAAGTGCTACGATTAGAATATTCGTAGAGCCTTGGTAGTACAGTGGTCTAAGGCACCCTGTTTAAGCTGGTTATTAAGACCAGATGCCTGCAATTACTGCAGGTTCGAATCTCGCCAAGGCTCAAGGTTGACTCAGCCTTCCATCCTTTCTAAGGTAGGTAAATTGAGGACCCAGTTTGTGGGTGCAATAAGCTGACTTTGTATAAACATACAAAAGAATGAAGGCTATTGCTTAGCGCCTTGTAAGCCGCCCTGAGTCTTCGGAGTAGGGCGGCATATAAATCAAATTAAAATAAATAAATAAATATTGTGTTAGTGATGAACTGTTGAAATGGACTGGGCAAGAATGAAGACAGAAGAAAAACAACAAAAAGAAGAATTTGTGGAGACAACACCGAGATGTCACACGGAAAGAATGACCGATGTATTAAATGTCTGTTGGTCTAAAAAAATAAATTAAAAAAATACCTTTAAAAAATAAATAAATAAACCCTCTGTTACCTTAAAATAACACCTTCCTGGCTGATCATCCTGGTTAGTTTGCTAGCCAGCCAAGGCCCCCTTTCAAGATATTTTGAAATTGTCATCTTCCTGTTCCACCTTGGAAGTGAGTGGATCCTGCAATTTTATTTATTTATTTTATTTTATTTTGCTGTGAATGAAGATTCACACACACATATGCTGGCTCTTTCTTCTCCAGATGTGATCCAACAACCATCATCAAGTCCAGAATTCCCCAGTCAGCCAGCCAGTTAGTCAGTCCTGCCAGAGCTAGCCAGCCATCACATCTGGAGGGCATCAAGTTGAGGAAAGTTGTTGGAACCACAAAAGTATCCTCTGGAATTTGGCAGGCCCCCTCCTCCCCCCACCCCCCCCCACCAGCCCAAATCTTTTCCCTCTCAAAATCCATTTGGCAGGAATTGGGTTTGGGGGGAATTGGGGGGGAGGGTTTGGGGGGGGTCACGACACACAGACAGAACTGACCTCATTTCCCAAGTTTCCTTCCAAAGCTCTGCTCAAGATTCTTAGGATTGCTTAACAACCTAAAAGTGTGTTCCAAAACAAAGCAGATGTTAAGCGGCTGAGATCTTTCTCCGAACTAACAACTCTGGGCCAAAGTTTGGAGAGGAGAGGGTCGCCAGATGTGGTCTCCTTGCTTGGCTCAGACACATCCTGTCTGTAGAATTTAAGAGTTTCTTCCCAAGGATCTAGAACCCTGTTGAAAGTTCAAGGTTAGACCCAGATGGTCTTCCCCTATCTTTAGGGGCATATTTGGGTGGGTGGGTGTTGAGGAAAGCTTGGTGACAAACCACAGAGTCCCCAGATTGGGGTGGGAGGATGTAATGGGAGCTGGAGTCCGAATGCCCTGGCTGGGTGTGATGGGAACTGGAGTGCCCCTCATCTGTGGGATATCAACTTCTGCTTTTCTTCTTTCTTTCTTTCTTTCTTTCTTTCTTTCTTTCTTTCTTTCTTTCTTTCCTTCCTTCCTTCCTTCCTTCCTTCCTTCCCCAACATTATCCACTTCGTTGTAAAGGCTGCAAGCCGAGAGAGTAAAACCCTTTCATTGCCCTCCACCACGCCTCTTACTCCCAAGGAGTTCCGGATCGCGCAGGCTGGTCTGTTCCCTGCGCGGCATCCTGAGCTGTCTCGTTTCCCCCCCCCCTCCTCACTTCTCCAGCAGTCACCACCCCCAGACAGTTCTCCACTCACCCACCCACCCACGCCTACCCAGATGCCCGTCCGGTTCCGCAAGCGGCCAAGCCAGCGAAGCCAAAGGAAACGCGCACCGTTCCACCAGCCGGCGCAATTCTGGCGCAGGTGACCAAGCGCTCGTGTCCCTCTTTCAACAACCGAACCCCACCCCCCCGCGGGAAGGGGAAGCGCAGCCACAGAGTGGGGAGAGAGAGAGAGAGAGAAAGAGGGACAGAGAGAGAAAGAGAGGGGGGTGACAGAGAGAGAGAACGAGAGAGAGAGAAGAGAAAGAGAGAGAGAGGAGAACGAGAGAGGAGGGACAGAGAGAGAGAGAGGGGGGGACAGAGAGAGAGGGGGGGACAGAGAGAGAGAGAGAGAACGAGAGGGGGGACAGAGAGAGAGAGAGAAAGGGGGTGACACAGAGAGAGAGAACGAGAGAGAGGGGAGAGATAGAGAACGAGAGAGAGAGGGGGGGACAGAGAGAGAGAGAGAAAGAGGGGGTGACACAGAGAGAGAGAGAGTACGAGAGAGAGAGAAAGAGAGAGGGGGGGCAGAGAGAGAACGAGAGAGAGAGGAGAGCAAGAGGGGGGTGACACAGAGAGAGGAGAGGAGAGAAAGAGAAAGAGGGGGGTGACACAGAGAGAGGAGAGGAGAGAAAGAGAAAGAGGGGGGACAGAGAGAGAGAGAGAGAACGAGAGAGAGGAGAGAGAAAGAGAGAGAGAGAGGAGAGAGAGAGGGGGTGACACAGAGAGAGAACGAGAGAGAGAGGAGAGAGAGAGAGGAGAAAGAGAAGGGGGACAGAGAGAAAGCAAGAGAGAGAGAGGAGAGAAAACGAGAGAGAGAGAGAGAGAGGAGAGAGAAAGAGGAGAAAGAGAAGGGGGATAGAGAGAAAGCAAGAGAGAGAGAGGAGAGAAAACGAGAGAGAGAGAGAGAGAGAGGAGAGAGAAAGAGGAGAAAGAGAAGGGGACAGAGAGAAAGCAAGAGAGAGAGAGGAGAGAAAGAGGGGAACACAGAGAGAGAGAACGAGAGGAGAAAGAGAGAGAGAGAGAGGGACCCACAGAGTGAGAAACCCCATCAGAAGCCTGCCAATTAACGCCTTTCTCCCCTCCCCCCGGCCGCGCATCCCCTTTCCCTTTCACCCCCCCTCTCTCTTCTTCGCCCCCCCCCACCCCTTTTTCCTTTTCTTTTCTTTTCTTTTCTCTTCTTTTTTGCACGCCCGGCAAGCAAGATCTGCCGGGCTGGGGAGGAGAGGGGAGGGGAGGGGAGGCGGGGAGGCGTGGTCGGAGCCCCGCGTGGACGTCCCGCGAGTGTGAACGGAGCGAGTGGGTAGGTGGGCGTGCACGCGCCCGCCAAAGCATGACCCTCCCCCCCCGCCCCTGCTCCCCTTCGACTCGGGGGTTGCAAAGCGGGCGGCTGCAGCCCTCGACCCCAGCGCCCGCTTGCTCGCTTGCATGCATGCATGCATGCAAAAAAAAAAAAAAAAAAAAGGCCGAGCCGAGCCGAAGCCCCCCCGCCCCAATTCAGTGCAAAAAAAAAAAAAAAAAAAGAGGACCCGCTCCTTGGGCTTTTTTTTTTTTTTTTTTGGGAGGGGGGGGCTCCTTGCAAGAAAGATAGCTGGTTGGCTGGGGTGCCCCTCCCTCCTCCTTCTCCTCCCCCTCCCCTTTTTCTCTCCCCCCACCCAACCCACCCACCCACCCCCGTTGGCTTCTATTCAAATATGGGTCAGGGGTGAGCGCGGCTTCCCGACGTCACAAGCTTGCAAGATGGCGCTGGGAGGAAGGTGGTGAGATGGGAGACGCGCGGCGGTGAAACCGGCTTTTTTTTTTGGGGGGGGGGGCCGGGGGAGGGGGCTCCGCGCAAGCCGGCTGCGGGAGGGGGGGGTGGAGAGTCCCTCCCGAGAGAGCCGAGCCTGGACTGGAGCGATGCCTTTGCAAAGGTAAGCAATGCAATTGGGTGGGTGGGAATTTTTTTTTTTTTTTTGGGAGGGGGGGGGGGTCTTCCCTTTCCAGCCAGGCTACGCGCGCGCGCGCGCGCAAAAATGTGTGTGTAATGTGTGCGCGCGCGCGCGCGTGGGGTGGGTGGTGGGAGGCGTGGACGTGGGAATTGCATGCATGGTTCTTGCAAAAAGGGAGCTGCGTGGCACAAGGCAGGGGATGGGGTACCCCCCCCCCTCTCCTCTCCTCTCCTCTCCTCTCCTTCCCGGGCAAGGGCGCTGGGTGCGAGTCCTGCGCTTTTTTCTTTTTTTTTTTTTTTCCCCCCCCAAACCCCTCTTCCTTTGCCCGCTGGAGCGCAACACACAAAGGACTCGCAGCTGCCACTACTACCACCGCTCCCCACCACCACCAACCCACCAACTCACCCCCCGCCCCAATATCCCGGGGCGGAGGGGAGCGCTTGCAAATTTGCGCTTTGCTTTTTTTTTTTTTTTTGCAAATCCAATATGCAATCTGGCTATATGGGGCAGCCTTCTTTCCTTCCTTCCTTCCTTCCTTCCTTCCTTCCTTCCTTCCTCCTGCTGCCCAGAACAATTGGGCTGTGTTTTTTTTTTTTTTAAATAAAAAAAATTATGAATTGGGGAGAGGACTGCAAGAATCCGCCTAGGCAAAAGAATTAAATTCAAGTGGGGTCCCGGGTCCCGCGCGCGTCCCCAGGACGGACTTGCAGAAAAACTTTGGCTTGCGCGCGCGCGCGCGAATGAATGAATGAATGAATGAATGGGGAATATGCCTGCCTGCCTGCTTGCCTCTACATCTTTTGTGTGGATGTGGGTGGGTGGGTTGCGCGTGTCTGCGCGTGTTTTTTTTTTTTTGTGCGTGTGTATTGCTGCGCTGCCCTTGTGGGCCTCTCGGGAGCAAGAGGAGGAGGAGGAGGAGGAGGAGGAGGTGGGGAAGGGGCGTGCGACCCATTAGCAAAGCTAACCGCAGCTGTCCTGGTTTGGGGAGGGGGTCTCCTTCGGCCAAGGGAGGGGAAAGCAGGGGAGGGGAAGGAGAGAGGAGCAACCTCCCCCCTCCCTTGGGAAGGAAATCCCCACCCACCCACTCACTCACTCACTCACCCACCCACCCACCCACCAACCCCCGGTTTGGGTTCCTGCTTGGCCAGGTAGTTGCAAGGTCTTTTTGCAAATTGGGTGTATTTGCACAGCCTGCTGGTTTGGCCCGAGTTTGGGGAGGGGGTGGTGGTGGTGGAAGAAAACAGCTGTGGGGTTTTAGTGGGTGGGTGGGTGGGTGGGTTTGTGTCTGGAAGGAAGGAAGGACGGACGGACGGCGTAATAAAGAAAGTTGCCCACCTTTGGATAGGAAAATTTAAGAGGGGGAAGGTTGGCTGCTTCCTTCCCTTGTGGGGGTGGGTGGGTGGGTGGGTGGGTTGGGGGACGTTTCATTTCATCCCCGGTGGGCTTGAAAGGTGAAGGTCCCCACGACCTTTTCCCTCCCTCCCCCCACTCCCTTCTTGACCAGGGACCCCCTGCATTCCCTCCCCAAGTTTGACCTTTGCCCACATGGCTTCTTCCTTCTCTCTCTCTCTTTTCTGTTTAAAGATCTGGGGGAGCTTATTTCTCCTAGATTCAAAGGGACTAGAAACCTAGGGGGTATTTTTGGGAGTGTGGGTCTCAAGCCTGCAGCTGTTTTGTCTTGTGGGAGGTGGGGAGGGGGGCTTGCTAGACCCCTTCTCCCAAAATGGGCGAGGAAAAACCCTACGGTGAGAGACTTGACTGGGGAGAGGGTCTTCAAAATAAGACTATTGATTGTCTGGTTATTTATAGCTGTATTTTCATATTTCTTAAACCATCCCTCTCCCTCCGATGTATTATTTCTCATTTAGCTTTTCCAAACAGGAAATCTCACTCCAAATCAGGGAAGTGCGATTTTTTATATATATATATATATATATATATATATATATATATATATATATATATATATATATATATATATATATATATATATATATATTTAATTCAAGGTTTGCATTGGAAAAACAGACAGACCATATTAGTTTTTGGATGGTTGAGTTTGTCTATATATGTGTGTGTGTTTTCCATGTCACCTTTAAGGAAAGGCCATTTAAAAAAAAAAGAGAGAGAACATGTCATTTTTTAAAAAAAATGAGAAATAAAAAACCATGCCATTGGAGGTCTCTAGCTAATCGGAGAATATTTTGCAAGAGAAAACTTGAAAAGTTTGGAGACGTAGAATTCCGTGACTTTGATTTCGTTTCGAAAAATAGGGGAAAAGTTAGTTGTTTTTCTAACTTTTCAAACTACTTTCAAACTTGAGGATACCAGAAATGGCAGCTCACGAGTCTTTGTAGCAAGATTTTTCTCCCCCCTTTATCTGTTTTACCAGCTGGCACTTTTCTGGTTTTGTTAGTAGGTTTACCAATCGCCTTCCCTGAAGAGTTTGTAACTTTCCATTTAAAAAAAACACAAGTTGTTCTCTGCCTATTTTCTTTCAATTTCTCCCCCCAAAAAATTCTTTGGTAAAGAGAAAGGGGACTATCCTAAAGTTAACAACAAAATCTCAGGTTTTGTCGGCTTGGCATTTGAAAGGTGGTATGTGTGTGTGTGTGTATATATATATATATATATATATATATATATATATATATATATATATATATATATATATATATATATATTTCGATCTAATAAAAAAAAAAGCTGGTTAAAAATTTCCTGCTTGTATATAGATGTTTCTCATGGGTTTTCGAGGGGAGGAAAAAAAGAAGGAAGATAGAAACGGAATCAAATTGCATTTTCCTGATGGTTAAATGCTAATTTATTAGAATGTTTTTGGCTATTTGGCATGGCTGATACAGTATTAAGGAGAGGTGTTTAGAAAGTGGAAAGAATCTCTGCAGTTTTATAAGGAGATAATATATGGGTGTTGTGTTTGTGTATTATTTCTGTCTTGGTAGTGTCAGTTGCCCATAAATGAAATAACTTGGCCTCCTCTCAACAGTTGTCAATTACTTGTATTGCCAATCCTGCTGGAAGTAATTAATTGCAGTGCTGATTAATCCACATATACCCCACAGGGATTAAAACAAACCATGTTGGCTTGTGATCTAGGATTTACAATCCCACTTTGGGACTGATACAAACCAGGATAACCAAAAGCAGTTATAAAAGTAACATTGTCGTCTTTAAAGTGAGTCTGAGCTTTAAAAAGTTCCAGATTTTCTTCTTTTTCTCTGTTCCTGTAGGAAAAAAATAACAGGGCTTGTTAGCGAGAATCAATTTTGCAGCTAAAGCTTTCTAAAGAAATAAAGAGAATAAAGTTGGCCACTAAAGCTTCATTTTTTTTTTTTTAAGGTTGGTTGGTGGGCTCTAATGGTGTTTCTGGCTTGCTTGAGGAGGACCTTCCAAGTTGGTTTTGCATGGTTGACTTCTTAAACGATGGACCTGTTTCTTTAAAAAAATAATAAAGTTGGAAAAGATAACTTTCCCAGCACACCACCATTCCTGTGTCAACCAGGTGTTTAGAAAAAGTTGTCTTTTATGGTGGGGGGGACGGATGACCACCTTATATCTGATTTAACAAGGTTAAACAATCAGTGGAATAAAATTTCTCCAGCTTTCTCCAAAATGTGCCTCCCAACGTCGGAGAAATTGGCACCCTTGGTATTTTTCGTTTGTTTGTTTGCTTGCTTCGTTTTAAAAACTGGGAACGTGGAATCGGCTTGCTTAATATCCTGGGAGTTTTTTTTTCTTTTTTAATTGAACTTCTTCTTTTTTTTTTTTCTTGGTAACTGTGGAAGGGGGGGGGGACGACTGGCTGAAAGATTTTTAATATCTTCAAAGGGCTTGTTGGAAAACCGGGCGGTATGTATGTTGTAAACAGTGTTTTAACTAGATTGAGGTGGGTGTGTCTTCTCCGAGGAGGAGAAGAGGCAGCGGCATTAGCTTGGTGGCCTTCATTCCTTGAAGCCCACATTTGGGACGATGCTGGCCGCGTGGACCTGGCGGTGTCGCGAGTGGTCCGACGGCCCTAAATAGGTCAGCGGGAAAGAAGCGTAGTGTGTGTGTTGAGGCATTCTTGGATTTCTGGAGCTTACAGTTGGGTGGTTGACTTCCACCCTCTGGAGTTGACTTCCCTGCTCTGTGTTTTTTTTTTGTTGGATTCTCTTCCAAGGGTGGATGAGAAAATGGCGTGGAGAACATCTCGGCAGTGAGGTGAGCGGTGGGACGTCTAGATGTCTTTCCCTTCTTGGTGGTGGGGTATCTTTTGAAGGTAGACAAAAGTCGCTTGTCGGATCTGGATTTTTGGAAGCGCCGCCATCCCTCTGTCCCTTTCTTTGTGGTCTTCCTCTATCGCCACCTCTTTCTCCTTCTTTTCTCTTGTCATTGCCACTGCTTTTACCTTCTTCTTTTCCGTCACTTCTTTCTCCTCGTTCTTCTCTTCCATTACTACTACTACTTCCCTTTCCTGTTCTTTCTTCTGTCACCACCAACATGACACCACCAACCTCTCCTGTTTCCCCCCCCCCCACCGCTTTTTCTTCCTTCGTTTTCGTTTCCTACTCTTCCTCTTCCAGAAAAGTAGCTTGTGATTTTGGAGTTTTGAAAACCTCTTGCCCTACTCACTGTGAGGTTTCTCTTCCTTATTCCTCCTCCTCCTACATCCTCACTACTTCTCCTGGTTCTCCTTCTCTTCCACCATCACCCCTTCTTCTTTCTCCTCTCTCCTCCTCTTTCTTCTTTGCCACCAGTATTTCACCCTTTTCCTCATTCTTTTCTCCCACTTACTGCTACGACTTTTTTCTTTTCTCTTTTATCACCATCACTTCTCTTCCTTTTCATTCTCCTTCTCTTCCACTATCATATCTTCCCCTTCTTTCTCCCTGTCTCTCCTTCTCCTTTCTCCTTCACCACTACTTCCTTTTCTCGTTCTTTTCTTCCACTATCACCACTATGATTTTTTATCTTTTCCTTCTCTTCTACCACCAGCACTTCTCTTCCTCCTCCTCATTTTCTTTCTCTTTCCCCTTTTCCTTCTCCTCCTTACCACCATTGCTAATTTTTCTCTCCCTCCTCCTGTTTCTCCATAACCATCACCACTACTATTGTGTCTTCCTTCTTCCTGCCTTCTCTTCTCTTCTCTTCTCTTCTCTTCTCTTCTCTTCTCTTCTCTTCTCTCCTCTCCTCTCCTCTCCTCTCCTCTCCTCTCCTCTCCTCTCCTCTCCTCTCCTCTCCTCTCTCCTTCAAAACAGCCCTTTGAGGGTTTTCCCTTCCTTATTCCTCTTCCTCTAGCATTACTACTTCCCTTTCTCCTTCTGGCTCACCTTCTCTTCCACCATCACACCCTTCTCCTCCTTTCTCCTCTTTCTTTCTCCCCCTTTCTCTCCATCCCCCTTCCCCAGCGCTACTATTCCTCCTTTTCCTCATTCTTCCACTACTTCCCTGACGACCTTTTTTCTTTTTTCTTTTCCTTCTCTCCCACCGCCACTGCTTCTAATCTCCCTCTTCGTTCTCCTCCTCCTCCTCTTCCCCCTTTTCCTCCTCCTCTGTAACCACTTCTACTATTACGTCTTCTTCCTTTCTCCCCTTCCTCCTCCTCTTTCCAAACAGCCCTTTGGAAAGGGGGGGGGGGGTTTGCCCCAAGCGGAAAATCCTTGTGCCTCCTACGAGAAGGCTTAGCGTTAACAACTCCCGCAGCAGATGTCGCCTTGCAAAAGGGTTTCGGGGCGGGCGAGCGAGAGAAGCGGCCGGAGAGGTACAAGTGAATCACATTTGCCATTCAGCCATTATGAGCCTCGGCTCAGTGGGGTCTGGAGGAGTGGGGGGGGGGGAAGGGCTGGGCAGCGAGGAAAGGTTTTTATACCACTATCGCCAGACCCCTGTCTGCCTGGTTGTGCTTGGCAACCCCCCCCCCCAAAAAACGCTAACTAACTGGGTTGAAGCCCGTAGGGTGATACCAAGTTTGGCTATAAAACTGAACATCCCTCTGGGAAAATGCTGGAAGCGGAGTCGAAAATGGGAGGAGGAAAGGGGGGGGTTTGCAATGGCTGGATAATTGTTCCGTAAAGGGTTTGAAAGTTAGACCTTGGAAAGGGGGTAAAAGTAGAATATTGGGAAAAACAGCATGGATTCAAACCGATGTTGAACTTGTTTTTTAAAAGCATGGAAGCCATTGCTAATATTCCGTTAAATTTTGAAAGGGGGTTTCCGTTAAATCCACAGTGATCTGTACCATGAGTATTTTTTTTTATTATTGATTGATGGATTGATTTGTATCCTGCCTTTATTTAACTTTTACAAGTAACTGGAGCCGGTGAACATACCCAGCACGCTTTCTTCTTCCTAATTTCCCCACAACAACAATCCTGTGAGTTGGGTTAGGCTGAGAGGGAAAGACTGACCCAAAGTCATCCAGCTGGTTTTCATGCCTAAAGTGGGACTAGAACTCACAGTCTCCTGGTGATTGGCCCAAAGTCATCCAGCTGGCTTTCATATCTTAAGGTGGGACTAGAACTCACAGTCTCCTGGTGATTGGCCCAAAGTCATCCAGCTGGCTTTCATATCTTAAGGTGGGACTAGAACTCACAGTCTACTGGTGATTGACCCAAAGTCATCCAGCTGGCTTTCATATCTTAAGGTGGGACTAGAACTCACAGTCTCCTGGTGATTGACCCAAAGTCATCCAGCTGGCTTTCATGCCTAAGGTGGGACTAGAACTCCCACACTCCTGGTGATTGGCCCAAAGTCACCCAGCTGGCTTTCATATCTTAAGGTGGGACTAGAACTCAGTCTCCTGGTGATTGACCCAAAGTCATCCAGCTGGCTTTCATGCCTAAGGTGGGACTAGAACTCCCACACTCCTGGTGATTGGCCCAAAGTCACCCAGCTGGCTTTCATATCTTAAGGTGGGACTAGAACTCCCACACTCCTGGTGATTGGCCCAAAGTCACTCAGAGATGAGTCACGTGCCTAAGGTGGGAACTAGAACTCCCAGATCCAAGGTCACCTAGCAACCTTTCATAGCTGAGTTGGGACTTGAGCTCACAGTCTCCTGTTTTCTAGTTTTCCTGGTGCCTTAATCATCATCCTTTTATCTAGCAATACTTGATGTCTTGAGAATTTATAAAAATCCCTCCCAGCCTCTGTGCGGCATTTTTAGTCCGACTACGGTATGAGCTCAGCTCTTAGCTCATTGTCCCATATAGAGCTGCGTAAACGTGCAACGGGGTTTGTTCATGGAATAAACCACGATTGGGTTAACCGTGCGGCAGGAACGAAGGCCAATTTGAAGCCGCTTGTGCAATTATTTTAAAAAGGGGGTGCTTTCTTTGAATGCAGAGATTTCCCCGTGCGATCGTACTTGGGGGTTACTACGATGAAGGCAACGCTCGTAATAGAAGTAATATTGTCATGCTTTTTCACCGGGTTGTTTCTGGTTGGGGATTTTAAGCAGATTTTCCCAATTCCTTTTTCCCAGGAATTTGCTAACACCCCCCACCCCCACCCCCGGCACCTTGCAAATGACTAGATATTTTTGTTCGCGAGGGACCTCAAAACATCCTTTTTCAGCGTGCAAGAATTAGCGGTGCCTCGGTGTGCAATGCTTCCAGAGAAAGTGCCCTGCATTTGACAAAGTTTGCACGCAAAGCGCACCGCATCCTTAAAAGTGGGGAAATCCGATATCGATAGATAGCAACGAAAAGGCGAAGAGTTTTTTAAGAGCGGCGCTACCAGAAAAACGATCTCGGCGAGAATTAGAGAATTGCTGTGTGATTTTTATTTTTATTTTTTTTTAAATCTGCACGGAAGGAAGGGAAGAGAAGGAAGCCTGGTTGGCTGCAACCGGCAGTCCAGATATCTCCTCTCCTCGTAGTGTTTTCCTTTCAGTAGATCAGGTTTCTCATTTTGCTAATAAGCAATGTCCAGCCGAGCACTTGGGGAGTCAGCTGTTCCTAAGGCAGGAGCGTTGTGTCGCGGTTAGAAGCCTGTCGGTGGAAGGTGTTATATGATTGATTAACCCAGCTTCTGGGTTTATCCAAGAGTGGATGATGGTTTGATTTGGCCATGGTTTGGTCTCGGTTGGAGCAATCTTAATATTATTTTTTTTTCAAATGCAAGGAAGATCTTTTATGATCATATTGACGCATTCTCCCCAGCACTGATGAAGTTACTAGTTTGGGTAATGAAACGTCTGTACGAAAACAACTAAGCTCAGAGAGCACCAAAGACCCCAATGCTGGTCTGTGGCTGTAATAAAAATTGATGGATTGATTGATGGATTGATTGATTGATTGATTGACTGATTGACCAAGGACCCCAGAATCCTTCTGCTAGTTCTCCTCTCCACAACCCTCCTACCTTCTAGCACTGATGAAGTTACCTAGTTTGGTTAATGAACTGTCTGCACGAAAACAAGCTCAGAGAAACATCTAGGACAGTGTTTCTCAACTTTGCCAAATCTAAGATGTGCAGACTTCAACTCCCAGAATTCCCTAGCCAGACTTGCTGGCTGGGGAATTCTGGGAGTTGAAGTCCACATGTCATAGAATTGCTAAGGTTGAGAAACACTGATCTAGGACAAGGGTCTCCAAACTTGGCAACTTTAGGATGGAAGGCTGAGTCAACCTTGAGCCTGGTGAGATTCGAACTTGCAGTAATTGCAGTAATAACAGTGCTTTAGTCTGCTGCATTACCAAGGCTTATAATAAAATAACTATTTATTATTAGTTCAATTTATATGCCGCCCTTCTCTGGAGACTCAGGGCGGCTTACAGTGCATTTAGAAAACCATTTTAAAAACATTTAAAAATTAAAACATTAAAACCCATTCACACCATTCATGGCTGGATCTCGCCGGATCTCAAGAGCAAGATCGTCGGCCCCAGGCCTGCCGGAAAAGCCAGATCTTCACCGCTTTTCAGAAGGCCAATAGGGTGGGGATGGTCCGGACCTCAGGAGGTAACTGGTTCCAGAGAGCTGGGGCAGCCACAGAGAAGGCCCTCCCCCGCGGGCCCACCAGCTGGCATTGTTTAGCTGACGGGACCCGGAGGAGACCGATTCTGTGGGATCTTATTGGTCGTTGGGAGCTATGCGGTAGAAGGCGGTCTCGAAGATAACTTGGCCCTGAGCTATGTAGGGCTTTAAAGGTAATAACCAACACCTTGAATTGTGCCCGGAGACCAATAGGGAGCCAGTGCAGCTCGCGGAGAATTGGTGTAATGTCGATGTATCTAGGTACACCCACAATAGCTTGCGCAACTGCATTCTGGACCAACTGTAGTCTCCGAACACTTTTCAAGGGTTGCCCCATGTAGAGCGCGTTGCAATAATCTAACCGTGAGGTGACAAGGGCATGAGTGACCGTGAGGAGAGCCTCCCGATCCAAGTAGGGTCGCAATTGGTGCACCAGGCGAACCTGTGCAAAGGTCCCCCTAGCCACAGCTGTCAAATAAATAAAATAAAGACAGAAGGAAGTGTCTTTTTTTTTGGTCAAAATACATCACGTCCCTGGAAGTAGGAAGTAATAGACAACCCATGGGCCGTCGGGTCATCCTTGCAGAAATATATATATATTTTTTTGTCTAAAGAGAGAAAACCGAATGACCGCAGGCAGACAAAAAAAGCGGTGAGAATGGGAAGGACTTCCAACTTCCTGCCGGCTTCACCATTGCTTTGCTGTGGGTGGCCAGAATTTTACAAAGACAACTGGTGTGAAGATCCTTGAAATTTCAATTGCACAACGAGTCTCGGACACGTATTTTTAAGTTGGCAGATTTGAGGTACTTTCAAAAATGTTTCGACGGTACCGTGATGTACGTTTTGGTTTTAATTGAAGGCGACAAGCACAGAAGTCTATAGATTCCAGGAATGAGACTTGCTGGGCTCCAAAGCCCATCTTTATAACTAATGTGGTCTGTGGTCAAGAGTGATGGGAATCGGAATCCGGTACTTTCAGGTTCCTCATTCCTACTGAGAACTTAAAACACTTAATTTCGGTGGGGAAGTTATTTTTCTGCTGTCTTCCTCATCCTCTGCACAGCTACGTTAACCTTCCCTTGTCTTCTGCTGGCCTTGGAGAATCATGGTCCTACAGAAAGCTAGGTGTGAAAATGTCCATGAAGATTCTCAGCCCTCCCGAGTTCTCGTGGTTGTCCGAAAGTTGCTATTTTCAAGAGGCAAGCGGACTTTCTTGTCATTCTTTGAAGACGTTTCGCTTCTCATCCCAGAAGCTTCTCCAGTTCTGACTGGATGGTGGGGAAGGGAAGGATTTATATCCTTGAAATATAAAGTATCAAGGGAGTATAAACCCTTCCCTTCCCCACCATCCAGTCAGAGCTGAAGAAGCTTCGTGGATGAGAAGCGAAATGTCTTCAAAGAAAAAACAAGGAAGTCCAGTTGCCTCTTGAAAATAGCATCGTTGGGACAACCATGATCTGAGTGACTGAGAATCTCTATAGACATTTGCACACCTAGGTGTGCAATCTTCCCCTCTCCAGTTCTGCCCTCCGCACCCATCTATAACTGAATCGTACTCTTCCTCCTTCCTAAGTAGACGTGAAGCAGATATACTCCTGTCTTCCAAACTATTCCAAGCCATGATGTCCAAGGAACTGTGAATAGAAGAAAAGGAGAAGGAGAAGGAGGGAAAGAAGAGGTAGTAGGAGAAGAATGGGAGAAACAGCAAAAGGAATAGAATAGAAGAGGAGGAGGGAGAATAGAATAGGAGGAGGAGGAGGAGGAGAACGAAGGAGAAGGAGTAGAACAGAAAAGAGGAGGAGGAGGAAAGAAGGAAGGAAGGAGAATGGAATGGAATAGAATAGAATAGAATTCTTTATTGGCCAAGTGTGATTGGACACACAAGGAATTTGTCTTTGGTGCATACATAAAAAGACAAGATACATTCGTCAAGAATCATAAGGTACAACACTTAATGATAGTCATAGGGTACAAATAAGCAATCAGATCATACTAGGAAACAATATAAATCGTAAGGATACAGCAACAGGTTACAGTCATACAGTCCTAAGTGGGAGGAGATGGGTGATAGAAAGGATGAGAAGATTAATAGTAGTGCAGTCTTAGTAAATAGTTTGACAGTGTTGAGGGAATTGTGTAGACTTAAGCTGGGGACATGGTGGCTCGGTGGCTAAGACGTTGAGCATGTCGATTGAAAGGTCGGCAGTTCAGCGGTTTGAATCCCTGGTGCCGTGTAACGGGGTGAGCTCCCGTGACTTGTCCCAGCTTCTGCCAACCTAGCAGTTCGAAAGCACGTTAAAAAAAAAATGCAAGTAGAAAAATAGGGACCATCTTTGGTGGGAAGGGAACAGCGTTCCGTGCACCTTTGGCATTGAGTCATGCCGGCCACATGACCACGGAGACGTCTTCAGACAGCACTGGCTCTTCGGCTTTGAAACGGAGATGAGCACCACCCCCTAGAGTCGGGAACGACTAGCACATATGTGCAAGGGGAACCTTTACCTTTACCTTTTAAGCTGGGAGCATTACTGTGTCTCTACTGCAAACCTACTTATGGGAAATGCTCCTTTGAGGAAACATCGTTTGCAAAATGTTTGCACCAGGCCAGACCACCACTTGTCCACCGTTCCTTGTCATTTATGATTCTGAGGTAGAAGAAACCCTTTCCTAACCTGCTTTGCTGGCCCTAGTTCCTTCAAACCAGGGGACCCTGGGTGAGGAAGCGTCCCTTGGGTGCGTAGTGCACAACTCTTCGTTGACTGAGTTTCCCTTCCAGCATCAACTCGTGGGAAGCCCGTGGTTTTTGACTCTTGCCTCATCCAACCTGTCTTACAGTGGTTCCCTTTTCGCAGCTGTCCAAGCAAGGTTCTCGTGAGTCAGATATTTCTCCTACACCTTCGTTACCACTCAGCTAAGCTCCTGTACCAGTTATGAGTTTGTCCCTCATCCAGGGGTGAAATCCAGCAGGTTCTGACAGGTTCTGGCGAACCAGTAGTGGAAATTTTGAGTAGTTTGGCGAACCAGCAAATAACACCTCTGACTGGCCCCTGGACTGAGGTGGGATTGGGAATTTTGCAGTATCCTTCCTCCAGGAGTGGGGAGGGAATGGGGATTTTTCAGTATCCTTCCTCCAGGAGTGGGGTGGGAATGGAGATTTTGCAACATGTTTCCCCAGGAGTGGGGTGGGAATGGAGATTTTGCAACATGCTTCCCCTGGAGTGGGGAGGGAATGGGGATTTTGCAGTATCCTTCCTCCAGGAGTGGGGTGGGAATGGAGACTTTGCAATATCCTTCCCCTGGTGTGGGGAGGGAATGGGGATTTTGCAATATCCTTCCTCCAGGAGTGGGGTAGGATATTGCTCTCTGACCTTGGTGGTTTTCTTGCCGATGTTTCATTACCCAACTAGGTAACGTAATCAGGACTAGAAGGGAGAAGAGGGGGGGGGGACTGTGGTGTCCTTGGTGCTCTCTGAGCTTGGTGGTTTTCTTGCAGATGTTTAACTACCCAAACTAGGTAACATCAGTGCTAGTAAAATTAGACAACATTGGGTCATGTCTACTCATGACATTGAGTATTCTTATGTGAACCAGGACTATGGGAGTTACCTGTAAAAGTGTGGCCCAATCATTTTGTGTAGTTGCTTAACCACAGTCTAACTCGGGGGTCGGCAACCTTAAACACTCAAAGAGCCACAGAGGTCCTAACCGGAAGCCCCCCTATTCAATTCTGGATCCGACCGGAAGTCCGGTTCCCCTACCATAGTCTTCTCCTAGCTCGGCGTCCTTTTTCCTCTACCTGTCCTAACCGAAAGCCCTATCAATTGTGGAGCCGACTGGCGACAGGGAACCGCAGCAGAGAGATGGAAGAGCCACATGCGGCTCCAGAGCCGCAGGTTGCTGACTCCCTATTCTAACCATTTCTCCCTGTTTGGATGGGAATTATGACTAGACTAACCTCGATACCGTCACGGATGGTGGTTCAAGATCTTTGTCTTGCCCTCATGTTTGGTTCTTCATCTAGGGTGGGACGGCTCGCTTCTTTCCATTAAGGTTTGCCTCACTGTGTGACGGGCTTCAATGTCGCGTGTTTGTGCAACAGCCCACTGAGAAGGGTGGATAAAAATCAATGATTTTTAAAAAAAAAAAAATAAAAAAAAAATAATCAGATTTTTTTGATTTGAATCGGATTTTTTTGATTTAAATCGGATTTTTTTTTTGATTTTTATCAAATTTATTTTAATAAAAAACTTTTGGGGCAAAAATCTATCGTAAGATAGTTTTCTATTTAAGGTACATAAATAATTTAGTTGATTCAGCCTGAAACGGAGCTTAGTTTTGTAGCAGGAGGCTGTATATTCTGCAACACTGGGACTATCGGTGAGTCAACAGTGGGTCAAAGGAGTAGCAGAGATGACGGTTGCTCTTTAAAAATTAGGATTTAAATCGAGTTGATTTAAATCGATCCTTTTTGCTAGTGATTTAAATCATGATTTAAATTGTGATTTAAATCAACTCTGCCACTGAGTGATGACTGTTGCGTGTCTTCAGAAGCAAAGTGGGTTATTTCTGCCAGTGTCCGTGACCACAGGGGCACCCTTGATGTCTACCAACCAGCAAACAGAGATAGCCCCAAGGCTTGGAAGGACAAAAACTCGAGAGACCGGTAATATTTGATTACAGCCAGTGGGAGGGTCATTTTTCCACACACTCACACCTACAGGCTATTGTGATGAGAACCTTGTTGTGCTGTGCCATTTTCGGCTAACCTGGGAGGCGGTGAGTACCCCCAGGCAAAGAACTACGCAATGTTCGCTCTCTTGAGGAAGTCCAGTGCTGTGGAGGATGGGTTCACATTTTTCTTTTCTTTTTTTAAATTTTTATTTTAATTTTGATTTATATGCCGCTCTTCTCCGGAGACTCAGGGCGGCTTACAATGCGTTAAGCAGTAGCCTTCATACTTTTGTATATTTATACAAAGTCAGCTTATTGCCCCCACAAACTGGGTTCTCAATTTACCTACCTTAGAAAGGATGGAAGGCTGAGTCGACCTTGAGCCTTGGCGAGATTCGAACTTACAGTAATTGCAGACAGCTGGTGTTAATCACAATGCTATCAGTCTGCTGAGCCACCAGGCCCTGGGGCCATGGCTTCATTGAGCAGGAATCTGTGAAGCAGCCATTGTGGGATGGGTACTAACCAGGGATGAAATCTACTTACCTTCCCTACTGGTTCGGAAGTGCGCGCATCACTTGTGATTTTGGACCCTCTCCGTATGCGCAAAGCCTCCTGCGCATGTGCAAGGCTCAAAAAAAAAAGGTTACTTCCTGGTTAAAACCAGGAAGTAATGACGTCGGGGCAGGTGGGCGGAGCCTCGCACTGCTGCTGCGACTGGTTCGCCAAACCATCCGCGACAAAGATGCAAAAATCAGCTGGCCGGCGGGAGGCACCTACGCATGTCCGGTGGAGCTGAGCTGGGTGACGGCTCTCGTGCCCATAGAGAGGGCTCTGCGTTTGCCATTACGGCCCTATACCATTCCAGACAACTGGTTGTCTAGTCTCGTCTTGGAAAAACCTCCAATGATGGAGCACCCACCACTTCTGAAGGCAAGCTGTTCCACTGATTAATTGTTCCCACGGCCAGAAATTTCTCCCTAATTCTAGGCCAGGAGTCAGCAATCTGCGGCTCTGGAGCCGTATGTGGCTCTTTCACTCCTCTACTGTGGCTCCCTGTCACTCAAAGTATGCGTCACAACCAACTGGTCCAGAAAGCAGCCGCACGGGTGGTTATGGGCGCAACTCGTTGTGCCCACGTGACACCCCTCCTGCGCGAGCTGCACTGGCTCCCAGTGGTCTTCCGGGTGCGATTCAAGGTGCTGGTTACCACCTTTAAAGCGCTCCATGGCATAGGACCCGGGTACCTTCGAGACCGTCTTCTGCCACCAATAGCCTCCCACCGACCAGTCCACTCCCACAGAGAGGGTCTCCTCAGGGTGCCATCGGCCAAGTTATGTCGGCTGGCGACACCCAGGGGGAGGGCCTTCTCTGTGGGAGCCCCTGCCCTGTGGAATGAACTGCCCCCGGAAATACGTAAGATCTCCGACCTCCGGGTGTTTCGCTGCGCACTGAAGACCCTGTTGTTTCGCTAGGCCGGGCTATCAACATAATAGTTTTAAATTGGGGTATTTTAAATTTCTGGGGTTTTAAATGGTGCCAAATCTATTTAATCATTTTAAATTTTAATCACTGTTTTGTCTTGTGTTTTTAAATTGGCTGTACACTGCCCTGAGTCCTTCGGGAGAAGGATGGTATAGAAATAAAATTATTTTTATTTTTATTTTTATTTTTATTTTTATTTTTATTATTTTTATTTTTATTTTTATTTTTATTTTTATTTTTATTTTTATTTTTATTTTTATTATTTTTATTTTTATTTTTATTTTTATTTTTATTTTTATTTTTATTGCAACCGCCAATGTGTGACACCCACCGACACACAATTTATTGAGTTTTTCAACCCCTGGTAGGCCAACCATGGATAAATCCAAGAAAAGAAAAGTTTCCGAAGAAAACAGAACGTTTAATTCAACTACGTATGCTAGTTTTGTGGCCGCTCAAGAAATAGTCAGGCACGGGAAGGGTTTTTGTGACTCCCGGTGTTTTCTTTTCTGTGGGAAACGGGTCCAAATGGCTCTTTGAGTGTTTAAGGTTGCCAAACCCCTGTTCTAGGCTGATCTTCTCCTTGATGAAAGCATTATCTACGATCAGTGTTAGTAAGTGCGGCTTGTTCCTCCAGTTTAAAGACTCTTCCCTTCCTTCTCTGCCTCTCTGTCCCCACCCATCCTTTCTCTGGCGAAGCAGACGAGGTCAAAGAAAATCAATGTGGAATGTGACCATCTGGGTTTTCTTCCTCCTTTCCAGAGAACTGCTGTAAATACAGGGTAGTGCTTCAATTTTTATTTTTTTTTTAAAAAAAAGGAGGCCAAAACTTGTGACATTGTCTAGGCTTATCGTTCCCTTGGTCAGTTTCACTAGTGTCCATGAAATTGATTCGGAAGAGGCAGAAAACGAAGCCTTCCCACTGAGATAGGTGTGTTGTTGGGCAGCGGTGGGTTTCACATTTTGTTGCTACCAGTTCGCCGCTCGTACACTCGCTTTGCACGCGTGCGAATATGCCTGGCCTTCCACACATGCGTCCTGTTCACACGCCGGCCTTCTGCGCATGTGCCCGCCCTCAAAACCATGCCTAAATAGGATGGCATACAGCCGGGGCGGGTGGGCAGGCTCATCTGTGATCTCCGCTACCAGTTCACCTGAACCAGTATGAACCGGCTGAAATAGGACGGCATAAAGCCGGGGCGAGTGGGCAGGCTCACCCGTGATCTCCACTACCGGTTCTCCCGAATAGTACTAACCGGCTGAAATAGGACGGCATACAGCCGGGGCGAGTGGGCAGGCTCACCCGTGATCTCCGTTATCGGTTCTCCCGAATAGTACTAACCAGCTGAAATAGGACAGCATACAGCCAGGGCGGGTGGGCAGGCTCACCCGTGATCTCCACTACCGGTTCTCCCGAATAGTACTAACCGGCTGAAATAGGACGGCATACAGCCGGGGCGAGTGGGCAGGCTCACCCGTGATCTCCGTTATCGGTTCTCCCGAATAGTACTAACCAGCTGAAATAGGACAGCATACAGCCGGGGCGGGTGGGCAGGCTCACCCGTGATCTCCGCTACCGGTTCTCCCGAACCAGTACGAACCGGCTGAAATAGGACGGCATACAGCCGGGGCGAGTGGGCAGGCTCACCCGTGATCTCCGCTACCGGTTCGCCTGAACTGGTACAAACCAGCTGAATACCATCTCAGTTGTTGGAACTACATCTCCCAGAATTCTCTGGCCAGACTTCGTGTTGAGATTGCATCTCCCAGAATTCCAAGCTGGGCCTTTAGGAGTAGCATCTAAAAAGAGTTTCAGACTCCTAGAACCACAGAGCTGAAAGGGGGTTTGGGGGTCTTGTAGTCCAGTGAAGGAGTTTTGGTTGGCTGGAGATAATGTGCTGGCAGGGAACTGCTTCTACCAACCCGTTTCCTGAAAAGCTGTAGCAGAACCTCAAAAAGTGAGGTTTCATTTCTTCTCCGCCTCGCAAATGTTTGGAAGCGTTGTCTTCTGAGAATTTGGTTGCCATTTTGGGAAAAGGGGCACTGAGCCTGGTCTACAGTGTAGGCTGGGGGGGGGTTTAATTTGGAGAAGGCCGTGCCTCAACTGTAGCTCTTCCATGTTCAAGACATTGTCTGGATTCAGGTGTGATAAAAGGTATAGGTAAAGGTTCCCCTCGCACATATGTGCTGGCCGTTCCCGACTCTAGGGGGCGGTGCTCATCTCCGTTTCAAATCCGAAGAGCCAGCGCTGTCCGAAGACGTCTCCGTGGTCATGTGGCCGGCATGTCTCAACGCCAAAGGCACACGGGACGCTGTTCCCTTCCCACCAAAGGTGGTCCCTATTTTTCTACTTGCATTTTTTAAATGTGCTTTCGAACTGCTAGGTTGGCAGAAGCTGGGACAAGTCACGGGAGCTCCCCCCGTTAGGCGGCACCAGGGATTCGAACCGCTGAACTGCCAACCTTCCGATCAACAAGCTCAGCGTCTTAGCCACTCAGCCACCGCGTCCCTCTCAGGTGTGATACTAAAGGTCAAATATTTCGGTGGCAGACTCCACCCCTTTCGTTGGCCAACTGTGCAACCTTTTCCCGAATTGGCTTTTGAAAGAGCATTTTTTTTCGTGGCCTCTTCTCTTCCAACACTATTGCATGCATGAAGACTATGCAAAGGCGTGAGAGCATGATCCTCAAGCAAATGTCATCGTTTAGGGAAAGTTTACGCCATTTGGGCTTGTTTGTAACCTGGTTGAGTTGCAACAAGCAGAAAGGTCTACTTTCTACAAGTAGAAAGGCCTACTACTAGGTCTACTTGCGTTGGGACCCGCTTATTCTAAGAGTTTGCAGTTGGTTGGTTGGTTGGCTGGTTGGTTTTTATTTTATTTATTTATTTTATTAATCGTATTTCTATGCCGCCCACTACCTGTCAATCCAGTGAGTTTAATGTCACGGTTAGTCTCTCGCGCCTAGAACAAAGCTGGTTGGATGCAGCTGGGAATTGCAGCTGGCGAACTTAATTCAAAGATTTGGGTGATTTGGGGGGCGTTGAACGTTTCTATCGGTTCTATCCCGGTGCATTTGAAATGTGTTTTGTTGTTTTTGGTTTTTTTGACTGTTTTGCTTCCCTTTTCTGATTTCCGAAGGCTCGTGCTCTCTCCGACCCACAGTTGCCTTTGCAGGAAGGGAATGACTCGCCTCAGCCACCCACATTGAAAGTTCACTTTTTCGGGAAAACAAGCGACTTGACTCCCTTGGAGGTTCTGTATAATTATCCAATTCCCTTGGAGAACTGCCCCCGACACCCCCCCCCCCCTTTCCGTCATCTGGGTGGCTTTCGCAGGGAGATGGCATGGGGGAATTCCTCCTCCTGGATAAGGAAGAGTTCTGCTGGCAGAGCCGACTGTCTTTTTAACGTGTTTTTGTGAGGGTGATGAGACCCAGTTTGATGAGGAAGGGAAGGCGCTGAACTAGGAACTGGGAGGCTCTGGGTTCTAGGCTACCCTTAGGCCGGAATGCCAACTTTGGCCCAACTCAAGGGGTCATTGTAATAGGGAAAAGAGGAGAGAAGGGTTGTGCCCTCTCTTTCTTTCCTTCCTTCCGTCCGTCCGTCCTTCCTTTTCTTTCTTTTGCTTTCTCCCTCTTTCTTTCTCCCTCTCTCCCTTCCTCTCTCCCTCCCTGTCTCTTTCTCCCTCTGTGCTTCTCCCTTTCTTTCTTTCTTTCTTTCTTTTCTTTCTTTTCTTTCTTTTGCTCTTTGTCCCTCTTTCTTTGTCCCTCTTTTTTCTTTCCCTGTCTCTTTCTCCCTCCGTCCCTCTCCCTCCCTCTCTCCCTTCCTCTCTCTCTCTCCCCGTCTCTTTCTCCCTCTCTGCTTCTCTTTCTTTCTTTCTTCCTCTTTCTTTTTCCCTCTTTTTTCTCTTTCCCTCTCTTTCTCCCTCCGTCCCTCTCTCTGTCTTTCTCCCTCCCTCTCTTCCTTCCTCTCTTTCTCCCCGTCTCTTTCTCCCTCTCTGCTTCTCTTTCTTTCTTTCTTCCTCTTTCTTTTTCCCTCTTTTTTCTCTTTCCCTCTCTTTCTCCCTCCGTCCCTCTCTCTGTCTTTCTCCCTCCCTCTCTCCCTTCCTCTCTCTCTCTCCCTGTCTCTTTCTCCCTCTCTCTCTCCCTGTCTCTTTCTCCCTCTCTGCTTCTTTCTTTCTTTCTTTCTTTCTTTCTTTCTTTCTTTCTTTCTTTCTTTCTTTCTTTCTTTCTTTCTTTCTCCCTCTTTTTTCCCCTTTTCTCTGTCCCTGTCTCTCCCTCCCTCCATCTTTCTCCCTCCCACTCTCCCTTCCTCTCTCTCTCCCTCTGTCTCTTTCTCCCTCTCTGCTTTTCTTTCTTTCTTTCTTTCTTTCTTTCTTTCTTTCTTTCTTTCTTTCTTTCTTTCTTTCTCTCTCTCTCTCTCTCTCTTTCTGTTTCTCTCTTTCCCTCTCTTTCTGCCTGTCTTTCTCTCTCTCTCTTTCTGTTTCTTTCCCTCACTCCCCCACCTCTTTCTCTCTCTCTCTCTCTCTCTCTCTCTCTCTCTCTCTCTCTCTCTCTCTCTCTCTCTCCCCTCTCCCCTCTCTCTTTTAAAGCAACCTGAGATGCATTCTAGAGCCCTGGTCATTTTGGCAAGCTTGAATCCAAGATTCTTCTCCTTCCACAGCCCTTCTGCCCTTGGGAAAAAATTCTCAGTTTAACCATCTGCTCTTTGCAGACTTGAATAAAAACCATGCGCCTTCAGCTTTGACTCTTTTTGCTTGCTTTCGAAGAAACAGCAGAACGCAAAATTTCTCGGTTAAATGTGCCAAAAGAAAAATTGAGAATCAA
Organism: Arizona elegans; assembly: GCA_022577455.1. Taxonomy (NCBI): domain Eukaryota; kingdom Metazoa; phylum Chordata; class Lepidosauria; order Squamata; family Colubridae; genus Arizona; species Arizona elegans. The sequence goes on from JAKOOJ010000044.1 coordinate 1,992,802, forward strand.
GGCACTAATAACCCTCCCCTCGGCTATTTTAAAACTGCAAAACATTTCTGGATGCAGGATGTAATGGATTATCCACAATGCACGGATCTTTTTGGATGAGGTTATATTTCCTCGTCTTGATGAAGCTTCCAATGTTTAAGCTTTGTTAAGCATCAGATGTTTTAGCTGCCAGCTGCCAGTCAACCTGAGCTGCGGCTGTGGATCATGGGGTTTTGTACTCCAGAGGATCTCCGGCCAGGCTGGACGGAGAAAAAGGGTGGAAGCAGCTTTGATCCAGAAAGTTGTGAATTTTGCAGAGAATGAGCCTGTGGTGGTCAGCCAAACTATCAATTTTTAATTTTTTAAATTTCTTTTTATTTGTAGCCTTCCTTTATTATTTTTACAAATATACTCAAGGTGGAGAACATATCCAACACACCTCCTTCCTCTTTTTCCCCCCATAACAACAACCCTATGATATGAGTTGGGCTGAGAGAGCCCAAAGTCACCCAGCTGGTTTTCATGCCTAAGGTGGTACTAGAACTCACCATCTCCTGGTGACTGCCCCGAAGTCACCCAGCTGGCTTTCATGCCTAAAGTGGGACTAGAACTCACCGTCTCTTGGTGACTGGCCCAAAATCACCCAGCCTGTGACTGAATTCTGCTCACATGACCTTGAGGATGCTGCAACGGTCGTAAGTGTGAAAAACAGTCATACAGTCCCTTTTTTCAGTGCCGTTGTAACTCCAAACCGTCACTAAATGAACCATTGTAAGTTGAGGACTACCTGTGTTGTTTTTCCTCTTATTACACGTATACAGATAACAGTTGCAAGAAAAAAGTCTGTGAACCCCTTGGGATTACGTGGAGTTTTGCATGAATTGGTCATAAAATGTGCTCTGAACTCCATCTAAGTCACAACAATAGAAAAACACAGTCTGCTTAAAATAATACTACACAAACATTAGATGTTGCCATGGTTTAATGGAACATAACATGTAAAACATTCACAGCGCAGGGAGGAAAAAGTATGTGAACATTTGGACTTAATAACTGGTTTGACCCTCCTTTGGCAGCAATAACCTCAACCAAACGATTCCTGTAGTTGCAGATCAGACCTGCACAACGATCTGAAGTAATTTTGGACCACTCCTCTTCACAAAACTGTTCCAGTGTCGCAATATTCTTGGGATGGCTGGTGTGAATTGCTCTCTTAAGGTCATGCCACAGCATTTCAATCGGGTTGAGGTCAGGACTCTGACTGGGCCACTCCAGAAGGCGTATTCTGTGCTGTGGAAGCCATTTTTTGTTCGTTTGTTGAATTCTTGTATGCTTTGGGTCATTGTCCTGTTGCATCGCCCATCCTCTGCGGAGCTTCAGTTGGCGGACTGACGGTCGTACGTTTTCCTGCAAAATGTCTTGATAAACTCCGACATTCATTTTCCCATCGATGACAACAATCCGTCCAGGCCCTGAGGCGGCAAAGCAGCCCCAAACCATGATGCTCCCTCCACCATGTTTTACAGTGGGGATGAGGTTTTGATGTTGGTGTGCTGTGCCTTTTCTTCCTCCACACACAGTGTTGTGTGTTCTTCCCAAACAACTCAAATTTTGTTTGCGTCTGGTCTTAGGGCCGTAATAAAACTGATTTTGAAAGATGGAAAAATAGATCATTATAATCAAATAGGCACCAGACTTACAGCGGTGTCTTCGTCAGAGCAGGAATAGGAAACACGCCGATCATTTTTGAATTTGTCCTTAAATCAGTTCCTTAATGCAGTTTTGTTTGGAGGAACTGTAGATCCGCCTTCAGATGTTAAGACGGTCTCTTGTCAATATTTATAAAAATTGTAAGGGGTGGTTTTTAAACATCCGAAGGAGATAAGTGACTGCTCATCTCTAGGAGCTTCCTCTCCGGGGGGGAGGGGGGAACCCCTTAATTCTCAACCAACCACATTTAGATTTGATACAAGAACGAGATTAAGGAGAGTATAACTTGTGGTTGTGGGTTGATAACCACAACACGGTGTTGTGTTTGAAGCACGATGCCTGCCTGTTTTTTCCTGCCATTGTGGCACTGGATAATATTTTATGTCTGGGTGGAAAAGATGTTCCTCCAATTTATAGTTTTTTTCACAAGTGTGAAACCCACCTCCCGCCCACTAAGGATTCTGGGATACCCACCTTCCGCCCGCTAGGGATTCTGGGATACCCACCTCCTTCCCGCTAGGAATTCTGGGATACCCACCTTCCTCCCGTTAGGAATTCTGGGATATCTACCTCCTGCCTGCTAGGAATTCTGGGAAACCCACCTCCTGCTAGCTAGGAATTCTGGGATACCCACCTCCTGCCCACTAGGGATTCTGGGATACCCACCTCCTGCCCGCTAGGGATTCTGGGATACCCACCTCCCGCCCGCTAGGGATTCTGGGATACCCACCTCCCGCCCGCTAGGGATTCTGGGATACCCACCTCCTGCTAGCTAGGAATTCTGGGATACCCTCCTGCCTGCCTGCTAGGGATTCTGGGAAACCCACCTCCCGCCTGCTAGGGATTCTGGGATACCCACCTTCTGCCCGCTACGAATTCTGGGATACCCACCTTCTGCCCGCTACGGATTCTGGGATACCCACCTCCTGCCAGCTAGGAATTCTGGGATACCCACCTTCTGCCCGCTACGGATTCTGGGATACCCACCTCCTGCCAGCTAGGAATTCTGGGATACCCACCTCCTGCCCACTAGGAATTATTGGATACTCAACTCCCACCCGCTAGGAATACTGGGATATCCACCTGCCCCACAGAAGAGAGAGTCAAGCTATTCTCCAAAGCACCTGAAGGCAGGACAAGAAGCAATGGGTGGAAACTCATCAAGGAGAGAAGCAACCTGGAACTAAGGAGAAATTTCCTGACTGTTAGAACAATTAACCAGTGGAACAACTTGCCACCAGAAATTGTGAATGTTCCAACACTGGAAGTTTTAAAGAAGATGTTGGATAACCATTTGTCTGAAGTGGTGTAGGGTTTCCTGCCTAAGTAGGGGGTTGGACTAGAAGACCTCCAAGGTCCCTTCCAAACTCTGTTATTCTATTCTAAGTTGCTGAGACCCATCAACCTTGAAAGATCTTTATTGGGGAAGGCCACCGTGGAGTTTTTTTATTCCTTAGCGTGCTTCATCCGTTCCAATTTCCCTGCTTATTTTGGCTTTTGTGTCCGTTTTGAGTTGTTGATGCTTTCTTTGGGTTGTTTTCTGTTATTCCTATCTTGGTTACAAGCTATCTATGGAGGAAGAGAGTTATTTTCTTTCCAAATGCAGTAAATAAAAATTTGCACAGGGCACAAGGAGACCATTTCCTCATTCTCTTCATATCCTTCTGCACTTTGGGGTCACAGGGAAGACATTCAGTTGCTCAAACTGGCACGAGCGAAGTTAGTTTTGTTCTTTGCTTTTCCTTGCAAGTTACAGGATGTTGGGTCAGTAGGACTCAAGCAGCAGAACTAGAACTCACTGTCTCCTGGTGATTGGTCCAAAGTCACCCAGCCGGATTTCCTAACTAAGGCAGAACTAGAACTCACCATCTCCTGGTGATTGGCCCAAAGTTACTCAGCCAGCTTTCCTACCTTAAGGCAGTACTAGAACTCACTGTCTCCTGGTGATTGGTCCAAAGTCACCCAGCCAGATTTCCTAGTTAAGGCAGAACTAGAACTCACCATCTCCTGGTGATTGGCCCAAAGTTACCCAGCCAGTTTTCCTAACTAAGGCAGTACTAGAACTCACTGTCTCCTGGTGATTGGTCCAAAGTCACCCAGCCGGATTTCCTAGTTAAGGCAGAACTAGAACTCACCATCTCCTGGTGATTGGTCCAAAGTCACCCAGCCGGATTTCCTAGTTAAGGCAGAACTAGAACTCACCATCTCCTGGTGATTGGCCCAAAGTCATCCAGCCAGCATGGTTAAGGCTGGACTAGAACTCACGGTTTCCTACTTTCTAGCCTGTTGCCTTAACCACTGAATCAAACTGCTTTTCTCTGTTCATTTCTGAAACAAATGGGTCACTGGCTTATTTTTGTATTAATTTCTCATTGATACCCTTTTCAAGAAAACTCTTCATTTCTCTCTCTCTCCCCTCCCCTCCCTCTTTCTCTCTTTCTCTCCCCCTCTCCCTCTGTCGGGCATCTTTTAAAACCGCGTCTGCTTACAATTGCTAATTGTGGCAGCCTAATAAATCGTTAGTGGAAATAAAACAGGATGGAATTAGTGCCGAAGTGGGACCGGAATGGAAGAATTCATCAAGCACATTTTTTTTCAATTAACTTTGGAAGTTAACTTCATTAAAGCTCTTTTTTAGCAAGAGCTGTGGGTAGAGGAATAATTAGAAAAGGATCACACACGAAAGGCGAATTAAATTGCAGGGTAGTTTTTCCTGCGCCGTGCAACAAGATTTAAAGTTTGCTTACGTTTTGGATTTTCGCTGTTTGAAGCCACTTCTCTTTTAAACTTGCACATTTTTAAAAAGTGACTTTTCAGGATTTATCAGTTTAAGTAACTTGTGGAAGAAGGCAATAGAAAAAAAAAATTGGTCCACACCCCCCTGCTCAAAAAAGCCTTCCTAAATAATAAAACTCTTACTTCTCAAAATCTCATGTGGAGAAAAAGGGATTATTTTTCCTCTTTATGTAGTGATTGCTATTAATGGGATCCTGTTTCTATATTTTCACATAGAATTGTTGGCAAAATTCAGGTGCTCCATAGGGGAGAAGAAGCATACTTGAAAATGTCTTGCCCTTAACTTTTTTTAAATAAGTTTGGTGTAGTGTTTAATGCTGGCCTAGAAAACCAGGAGACTGTGAGTCCTAGTTCTGCCTTAGGCATGAGAGCCAGCTGGGTGACACTGGGCCAATCCCCTGGTGATTGTGAGTTCTAGTCCCATTTTAGGCATGAAAGCTGGATAAGTGACTTTGGGCTGATCACCAGGAGACTGTGAGTTCTAGTTCTGCCTTAGGCATGAGAGCCAGCTGGGTGACACTGGGCCAATCCCCTGGTGATTGTGAGTTCTAGTCCCATTTTAGGCATGAAAACCACCTGACTTTAGGCCAACCACTAGTAGCCTAAAGAAGAGAGAAGGGACTAGGGATGACATGATACCAATCTTCCAATACTTGAGGGGCTGTCACAGGGAATGGGGGGTGGGGGGTGGGGGGGGTTTCAACCTGTTTTCCAAAGTACCTGAAGATCAGGACAAGAAACAACAGATGGAAACTAATCAAGGAGAGGAGCAACGTAGAAAATTAATTGACAGAACAATTAATCAGTGGAACAGCTTGCCTCCAGAAGTTGTGGGTGCTCCATGACTGAAAAGTTTATTTTCAAAAATAGACTGGACAGCCATTTCTCCAGGATACTATAAGGCTGTGATGGCTAACCTTTTCTAAAATGAGTGCCCAAAGCGTGGAAGCACGCTCGAACCCCTAAAATGCAATGCGCCCTGTCCTTGCATGGACATTCCCCCCATATGTGCCCCCCGCGTGCATGCACCCCTGTACATGCATGCACCCCCCCCCCACATGCGCTGCAGTGACCCGCTGGTTGGCGGGAGCTGAACTGGGGCGATGACTCGCTTGCCATCAGAGAGGGCATTGGTGTGCCACCAGTTCGCCATCATGGCTATAGGGCTAAAGCTCTTCCGATTCTTTTGTTATTCTATATTCTGGATCGACTTGGGCAATCGATCCTTATTTATTTATTTATTTATTTGTTTATTTATTTATTTATTATTCGAATTTCTATACCGCCCTTCTCCTTTCGGACTCAGGGCGGTGAACAGCCAAAATAAAAACATTTATACCTAAAAGTACGATTAAAAATAGATTTAAAATAATTAAATTTGGCCCATAGTTTAAAATTTATCAATTTAAAATCCATATCAAAATTTAAAATCAACCATAAAATCATAAGAGAGACCGGCTAACTGAAAAAAGTACGTTTTTAGGGCCCGACGAAAAGTCCGGAGGTCGGAGATCACTCGTATCTCTGGGGGGTAGATTGTTCCAAAGGGTAGGTGCCACCACAGAGAAGGCTCTCCTCCTGGAGGTCGCCAGCCGGCATTGTCTGGACGACGGCACCCTGAGTAGGCCCTCTTTGTGGGAGCGAACTGGCCGGTGGGAGGCTATTGGTGGCAGAAGGCGGTCCCGTAAGTACCCTTCCTTCTTGACTCCAGTTTCCTTGTGTTGCTTTCTCAAATGAAAACGGAGATTTAACCAGATGGTGGTTTTGGGGGTTTTCTTTTTCCTTCTTCCGTGTGTTCCTCTTGCTGGCAACTGAAATGTTTTTGGCATTACTCAAGGCTGTTTGGTGGAAGAGGGGCAGGAAGGGGGAAGGAGGTTGGTGGAATGGGGAAACATCCTAAAACTCTGGATAGTTGGGAACTGGGTGGGTAAGATAAAAGGTGAACGGGGCAGCCAGCTCTCTTCCTTTGGCTAAGAGTTTTTGAACGATAGGCATTTTGCTGAAGGAGCAGAAGCCAACATGACAGGCTTATCAGTCAAGACAAACAAGGGTAGGGCTTCCCAAATCTGTCTCCTGTCCATTTTTTATCTGGGATCTTATGCGTGGAGGAGGCCGGGAAAGAAAAGAAAGAAAGAGAGAGAGAGAGAAAAGCAAGATCTGCTGGGAGATAGGGCATCTGGTCTCGAGGGCAATTTGCCAGCAAAGCTTCCCCTAAAGCTGGCTGAAAGATTTGCTGTGACAGCAGAACAGAGTGAAGAGATTTGGAAGAGGGACCTTGGAGGTCTTCTAGTCCAACCCTCTGCTTAGGCAGGAGACCCCCCCTCCCCCACATACCATTCTGGACCAATAGCTATCCAATCTCGCCTTTAAAAGCCTCCAGTGATGGAACATCCACAATTTCTGGAGAAAAGTCATTCCACTGATTAAATTGTTCTCACCGTCAGGAAGTTTCTCCTTGGTTCTACAGTAGTGGCCAAAATTGTGGGAACCTTTTTGGGGAAAGTGTGTTTTCTAAAACTAGCTAATAACACCACTTTTTTTTGGGCGGGGGGGAGTAGTACCATAAAATGATATATCAATCGAAAGATAATTTAATCAAGAACGTAATGCAAGAACTTTTAGGAAGGATTTGCTATTAGATTTGCAGTTACAGTATAAAGAAGAAAAGGGAAACACGTAGAAAAAAAAGCGAGATATACAAAAATTATCACCATAGAAAAGAAATATGCAAAAATGATCCCCATGTCAGTTAATCCTCAGGTGGGTAACCTTTAGCATAAATGACGGCCTTACAACGTCTTCCCATGGAGGGAACCAAGTCTTTGACTTTTGCAGCTGTTCTAATGTGAAACCAAGATTGAAGGATGGCTTCGATTAACTGGGTTTTATTGCTGGGTCGCTTCTGACTAACCAGTTTCTTGAGTCGGCTCCATAGATTTTCAATTGGGTGAAGGTCTGGGCTATTCCCAGGCCATTCCAGCAGTGGAATAGGATGATCTTGAAACTCTCCCCCCCCCCCCCCCCCCCCCAAAAAAAAAAAATTATTGGTGATATTAGCCATCAAACCTCAAAAATACACTTTTCCCAAAAAGGTTTCCACAATTTTGGCTACGGCTGTAGGTTGTTTCTCTCTTGATTGGTTTCCACCCGTTGCTTCTTATCCTGCCTTCAGATGCTCTGTTTTCGTTTTCGTTTTTACTTTGTTCTTATTTGTTCTTATTTCCACTGTTTGGAGGACTCTGTGCTGATCAGTAACCGATCAAACACAGGTAGTCCTCGATTTACAACAGCTCGTTTAGTGACCATTTGAAGTTACAACAGCACTGAAAAAAAAAAGTGACTTGTGACAATTTTTCACCCTGATGACCGTTGTAGCATCCCTATGGGTCACGTGGATTAAATTTGGATGCTTGGCAAGTGACTCCTATTTTTGCAGTATTCCGGGGGCCACGTGATCCCCTTTTGCGACAAGCAAAAGTCAACGGGGAAGCTAGATTCACTTAATAACGGTGTTAATAATTTAAGAACGGCGATGATTTACTTAACAAAATCGACAAGAAAAGTCGGGCAAAACCGAGCAAAACTCACTTAACAAATGTCTCGCTGAAACAACATAAATTTTGGGCTCAGTTGTGGTCGTAAATCAAGGACTACCTGTGTAGAATAACAGAGGGACCTTGGAGGTCTTCTAGTCCAACTCTATGCTCAGGCAGGAAACCCTATACAACTTCGGACAAATGGTTATCCAACATCTTAAAAACTTCCAGTGTTGGAGCATTGGCAACTTCTGGAGGCAAGGAGTTCCACTGATTAATTGTTCTCACTGTCAGGAAATCTCTCCTTAGTTCTAAGTTGCTTCTCTCTGATTAGTTTCCATCCGTTGCTCCTTGTTCTGCCTACATCCTGAATTCATTCTAGAATAAGCACATCCATCTGATCATCTCCTGCCTGTTTTAATGTACCCGTTAACCAGCCTGCCATCTATTGGGTTACTCTTCGACAGGTTGCGTAGTCTGATGTGACTAGAATTGATTTAATAAAAAAAGATTTAATAATGTAATTCTAACAGTAGTTTTAAGACTGATTGGGTAGATGCAGGGGTGACATTGTAATATAATTTTAATCACATTTAATTTGTATTTTAAATTATTGCATTCTATTCTGATTTATTCTAGAACGTATTTTACTCTAATTTTATTTTAAGTTGTGTTTTATTCCTATTCCAATTTCATTTTAAAATGTTTCTACCAAACTTTTGTAATAATTGTTTCTGGAGTGCTGCACTTTGATATGGCCCAAGGGCTAATCAATAAATAAAGATTGATTGATTGACTAGAATTGCCATGAAATTTTAGGCTGATCGTATTCTTTTTTTTTTTTTTAAGCCAGAAGATTTTTTTGAGCCAATCTCTCCTTCTCAGCCCAGCCTTCCCCCCAGATATTTGAGGGGAAAACAGAAGAAATAAATCATTCGGCTTCTGAATGATGGGTATTAATTTAATGAACAAAACAACCTTGGTTCTTTTTTAAAAAAAATACAAACCACTTTCTAGGCTGCAATAAGATGTTTTTCCCGTTGTCCGTATGATCAAGAATGATGGGCGTTTCAAATGGGGGATTCAACTCGGAGAATTATTTTACAGCTGTGGAAAAAAAATCTGATTTGCAGCATTAGATATTTAAGGGGTTGAAGGGAGTTTTTTTGGGGGGGTGTCAATGTTTAGTTTGGCTGCTGAACGGCCAAAAGAGTGGCGCAAAAGGACTTCCTAGCAATTTCCAAGAGTCATTTAAATTACTATTTCTTTCCTAGAAGTATTTTATTTCTCCTGTCTTAAGCTTTCTAGTATTTCGTTTTTTTAGCTTTTCAATCTCTGGATCGTAATTTTATTTTGCAGTAGAGATAAATCCTCGACGTACGCCCACAATTGAGCCCAGAATTTCCGTGGTTTAGCAAAGACATTCGTTAAGCGAATTGTGCCCCTTTTGGGGTCACCGTTAAGTGACTCATGTGGTCGTTAAACAAATCTCTCTTCTCCCATTGAGTTTCCTTGTTGGAAGCCAGCTGGGAAGATCACCAATGGTGATCACATGATCCCGGGATAGTGCAACTGGCATAAATACATGTCAGTTGCCAAGCCTTTGAATTGTAATCACATGACTGTGGGGGAGGCTGCAACGGTCGTAAGTGTGAAAACCGGTCATAAGTCACTTTTCCCAGTGCCGTTGTAATGTCAAACGGTCACTAAAAGAATGGTTCTAATACCTCCCCCCTCCCCAGACTTTTCTTGAGTTTAATCAAGAAAAAAAATGTGGAAAACATTTATTAGATAGATAGATTAGCCAAATTGGAAGGGACCTGGTAGGTCATCTAGTCCAACCCCCTGCCCAAGCAGGAGACCCTACACCATTTCTGACAAATGGCAGTCCAATCTTTTCTTGAAAGCCTCCAGTGATGAAGCTCCCACAACTTCTGAAGGCAACTTCTGTTCCATGGGTTGATGGTTCTCACTGTCAGAAAATTCCTCCTTATTTCCAGGTTGAATCTCTCCTTGGTCAGTTTCCATCCATTATTCCTTGTCTGGCCTTCGGGTGCTTTGGAAAATAGCTTGACCCCCTTCCTCCTCTCTGGGGCAGCCCCTCAAATATTGGAAGATGCTCTCCTGTCTCCCCTGGTCCTTCTCTTCACTAGACTAGCCAGGCCCGGTTCCTGCAACTGGTTTTTTTGTGTGCCCTGTTTTTATTTTTTTTGTGCCCTTCCCTTCCGTCTGTGCTTTTTAACTAACAGGTCCTAAATTCCTGACATTTTAAAAAGGGGAAATTCCCCATGTGCCCTTCTTGTTATGCACCAGATCACCCAAAGCTACAGAAAAACATTTCACATCAGCGTAAAAATACGGATGGCATTGTACAGAAGCAGCAATTTTGCCCAATGGTTCTTTTCTAGTTTTGAGGAGGGTTTTTTTTTTTTTTTTTGCTAGTCGTGTTTTGCAAGACACAGGTAGTCCTTGACTTATGACCGTTAACGTCTGTCGCAGCATTCCCGTAATCTCTTGGTCAAAATTTTAGCCGCTTGGCAATTGGCAGCTACTAGGGACACCCAACTTAAAAAAAAAAAAAAAAAAAAAAGCTTTTTCGGGTAAATTTTGAGCTTCAGAAGGGCAGTTTACTCCTCTCCTTGCCACTTTTCTACTCTCTGAAACCAAATAGCATTTTTTTGGGTGTGTGTATGTGTGTCATAATTTTAAAATTTGGAAAAATTAGCCGTTCAGAAAAAATTAATTGCTAAGTTTGAGATAAATTAATAGCTGGAAAAATAGTGTTTCAAAGATACAACCGGGGTTGGTAGGTTGTATCTCAAATTCCTGCTTGGATTGAATTCCCATGCTTTTATTTGTTTGTTTGCAAACAGTCCTCAACTTACAACAGTTAGTGCCCATTCAAAGTTTCAATGGCACTGAAAAAAGGTGATTTGGGACCGTTTTTCACACTTACGACCATCCCCAGGGTCGCGTGATCAAAATTCGGAGGCTTGGCAGCTGACTCATATTTATGACGGTCGCAGTGTCCCGGGGGTGTGTGTCACGTGATCGATCCCCTTTTGCGACTTTCTAACAAGCCAAGACAATGGGGGAAGCCAGATTTCACTTAACAACGGCAGCGATCCGGTTAACAAAAGTGGCCAGAAAAGTCGTACAACGGGACATCATTCCGTTAACAAATGTTTCGCTTAGCAAACAGAAATCTTGGGCTCAATTGTGGTCGTAAGTTGAGAGCTCCCTGTAGAGTTTTATGCTCTATGTCCGTGATGGCAAAACTTATGGCACGCGTGCCACAGCTGGCACATAGCGCCCCAGTTCAGCTCCGCCGTATATGCGCGCGTGCCTCCCGCCAACCAGTGTATGTGCAGGGGGCATGTACAGGGGGTGCATGCATGGGGCGGGGCGCATGCATTGGGGTGCATGCACATGCGTGGGGGCAGGGGGATATTTGTAAGGGCCACATGCACATTGCATTTTGGGGATTCGTGCGCACACGGGTGCATTCTTGCACGCATTTACACGCTTTGGGCACTCCGTCCGGAAAAGGTTAGCCATCACTGCTCTACGTCAGGGGTGAAATGCTCCCGGTTCGGACTGGATACCCCGATCCGGTAGCGATGGAGGCGGGTGGTTCGGAGAACCGGTAGCAAAAATCCCTGCCGTTCCCCCCACCCACCCATGCCCAGCTGAGCCGCGCGAACATCAGAGGCTTTTTTTTCTTTTAAATGCCTCTGACGATCCAAGCTGAGTTGCCTGATCGGCAGAGGCTTTTTTAAAAAGCCTCTGACGATCAGGCAACTCAGCTGGGATCGTCAGAGGCATTTAAAAGAAAAAAAGCCTCTGACGATCAGGCAACTCAGCTGGGATCGTCGGAGCCTTTTGAAAGCATTTTTTCGCCGAAGAAGCTGTAGAAAAAATGGTTTTAAAAGTTTAAAAAGTTTTTTAAATAATTGGCCACGCCCACCCAGTCACATTACCCCCTCCCACCAAGCCACGCCCACAGAACCGGTAGTAACAAATTTTAGATTTCACCACTGCTCTACGTGATATTCTCAGAGCCGGTTTTACACCGGCGCTTCTTTTTTAATCTCTTTTAAAGGCCTTTTGTGCCAGTTGAAGACGTGCTAAGTTGGTTTGATCTGGTAATTGTGGAAGAACAGATGAAAACTTGGGTTGGTAACCTTCCTGGGAGAATTTGGGGATTTTTTATTTTTTGGAATGGTTAAACATCCGGTTTGAAAGTGGGTAGCAGCCGATTCAAAGTAAATATTTGAAATGGTTTCCCGTTCATAAAACCAAACCAAACAGATGTACATTTCTGGCAATGAAATTTGTTTATTTATGTTGTTGGCTTGCCTTATGACCTGTCATGCTTTTATTTTTATTATTCTCAAGCTTCTTCTTGCATTTTATTCCCATCTGGCACTCAAGATTTTAAAAAAACGAAATATATCATACTTCTAATCTTCCCTTTTTTGATTATTCTCACAAACAGCCCTGCGAGGTAGATTAAGCTGAGGAGCCTGAGTGGCGTAGGAGGCTAATGCCTCCTAAGGCAGCATTTAACATCCAGCTGCCTGCAATTACTGCGAGTTCGAATCTCACCAGGCTCAAGGTCGACTCAGCCTTCCATCCTTTCTAAGGTGGGTAAATTGAGGACCCAGTTGTGGGGGCAATAAGCTGACTTTGTATAAATATACAAAAGTATGAAGGCTGTTGCTTAACGCATTGTAAGCCGCCCTGAGTCTCCGGAGAAGGGCGGCATATAAATCAAAATTAAAAAAAAAAATTAACAAATGCTTTTTTTAGAGTCTTCCTACAGGGAGTCTCCGACTTACAATCATTCCTTTAGTAATCGTTCGAAGTTCTAATGGCACTGAGAAAAGTGATTTACAACCAGTCCTTACACTTATAAACATCCCATCCCCACAGTCACATGATCAAAATGTGAAGGCTTGGCAACTGGCATGTACTTATGACAGTTTTGCAATGTCCCAGAGGTCTTGTGATTGCCAGTTGCAACCTTTTGTAGTCAACTTCCAACAAGCAAAGTCAACGTTGGGGAAACTGGATTGGCTTAATGACTGTAATTTGCTTAACGACTGCAATGGTTGGATGGAACAACCGTGGCAGAAAAAGTCATAAAAATGGGCGTGACTTTCTTAAGAACTGCCTCAGAAATGACAGAAATTCTGGCCTCAGTTGTCATAAATTGAGGACTACCTGTATGATCTTCAATATTTAGATGAAAGCTGAACCTCTTATCCATTAAATGACATTATTAGGCAAGGTACATGGACAACTTAAAGTGGAATAGTAATCAGAAATGGTCAATAGAGCAGCTTAATCGTATATTGTAAACATTGCAAACACATGATTTTATTAATTTTAAAAAAAGGAACTGAATTTGCAGGTAAGAGTTGTTATTTTTAAGTCACAGAGACAAAACCAGTGAAGGAAGTTTGAATTTCTCAGCTGCCATTTTCCTTGTCTATTAAAAAAAAAATTTTTTTTTTAATGTGTTCTTCAAAGTTTATTCAGTGAGTAAGTTGTCTCATTCCTCTTCTGGATTTTTTGCTTCTCTCAGCCCCTCTGGGCATAAAGTACCCATTATATTTAATAAAACACCAGGTGTTGGAAATACAGAAATATTTCTTTTGGGGGGGCCCCCAGCATGTGCCCCTTTAGATCTGTGGAAAAATAATAATAATAATAATAATAATAATAATAATAATAATAATTATTATTATTATTATTATTATTATTATTATTATTATTATTATTATTATTATTATTATTATTCCGGTATTCCCCAGCTTATCCCGCTGGCTATGCAAGAAAATAATAAATCACCTCGTGAGGTGGGTGGGTGAAACTTCGGATGTTGTATTTGTCCATAGTGGAAAATAATTAAATTGGAAATCAATACAGCAATAGAGAGAGATGAAAGAGGAGTAGAGAGTAGAGGAGAGAGATGGAGGAGAGGGGGAGAAGAGAGAGGGATGGAAGAGAGGAGAGGAAGGAAGAGGGGGGAAATCAGAGTAGGAGAGAGGGTTAGATAGGGAGGAAGAAAGGAGGAGAAGGAGCAAGGAAGGGGAAGTAGAGAGGAGAAGGAGAGTAACGAATTTCTCACTGGGCTCCATTTCGGATTGTAGATCGAGGGTTACCTGTAACCATGAAAGGGACCAGCTAAAGGCAGGGGAGGGTAGTTTAATGGATTATCTGTTTTTCTTGCTGGTCCCCTTATCTTCTAATCTTCGAAGACAGCACAGTGCCCTTGTCATCTTCTCAAGATGCTCCCATCCCCCCCCCCCCCCCAAAAAAAATTTGCACCGAATCCTTTTAAAATGAGATCAGCCTTTTTTTCTTTTCTTCCAACAAAGCGTGGGAAGAGACCCAGGGTTTATTTTCCTCTCCCAAACTTTTAAATACAAACACACAAACTTGGAATCTCCTTTCTCCAAACTTCTCTCTTCCTTCTTGGCCTTTCCTATAGCGCTCTCTCTCTCTCTCTCTCTCTCTCTCTCTCTCTCTCTCTCTCTCTCTCTTTCTCTCTCTCTCTCTCTCCTCTTTCTCTCTTGCTTTCTCTCTGTCCCCACTCTATTTCTCCTCTCTCTCTCCTTCTCTCTCTCCCTCTCTCTCTCTCCTTCTCTCCTCTCTCTCTCTCCTTCTCTCTCTCCTCTCTTGTTCTCTCTCTCTCTGTGTCCCCACTCTCTCTCTCTCTCTCCTCTTTCTCTCTTGCTTTCTCTCTGTCCCCCCTCTATTTCTCCTCTCTCTCTCGTTCCTTCTCTCTCCCTCTCTCTCTCTGTCCCCCCTCTCTTTCTCTCTCTCTCTCCTCTCTCTCCTCTCTCGTTCTCTCTCTCTCTGTCCCCACTCTCTCTTTCTCTCTCTCTCTCTCTCTCTCTCTCCTCTTTCTCTCTTGCTTTCTCTCTGTCCCCCCTCTATTTCTCCTCTCTCTCTCTCGCTCCTTCTCTCTCCCTCTCTCTCTCTGTCCCCCCCTCTCTTTCTCTCTCTCTTTCTCCTTCTCTCTCTCTCCTCTCTCGTTCTCTCTCTCTCTGTCCCCACTCTCTCTTTCTCTCTCTCTCTCTTTCTCTCTCGTTCTCTCTCTTGTTTCTCTCTCTCTCTCTCTCTCTCTCTCTCTCTCTCTCTCTCTCGGCACAAAACTCTGGAATGGCAGAATTCCAAATAAATCTCGGGTGTTTGGAAATGGTTTGCATCTTTCCTCCAGATGCAGAGGCTTTCTTGAAGAGCAGCGAAGGCCTGTCCCATTGGGCGTCCAACTTTCCAACTTCCAGACTTAACTAATGTGGTCATTCTTCCAGTTCTAATTCTGGAAGAGCTGAGTGATAGAATAACAGAGTTGGGAGGGACCTTGAAGGTCTTCTAATCCAACCCCCTGCTCAAGCAGGAGACTCTATACCCGTGATGGCGAACCTGTGGCACGTGTGGCACACGGAGCCATATAGATGGGCACACAAGCATTGCCCTAGCTCAGCTCCGGCACGCATGTGTGCGCCGGCCAGCTGATTTTCGGAGGCCCCCCCGGAGGCAGGAAACGGCCCATTTGACGACTTCCGGTGGGACAGGAAGGCCCATTTTTCGCTCTTCCCAGGCTCCAGAGTCTTTCTAGGAGCCTGGGGAGGGTGAAAATGGCCTTCCCTATCCCACTGGAGGCCCTCTAGAGGCCGGAAACAGCCCGTTTGCTGACTTCCGGTGGGACCAGAAGTTGGGAAATGGGCCAGCAACCTCTTGCTTTTGGCAAAAAAGTTAGCCATCACTGCTCTATACCATTCCAGACAAAGGGCTGTCCAGTTTCTTTTAAAGCAGTTTTGGAGTAGCCACCAACATCTGGAGACCAGATGTTCACTGATCAATTGTTCTCACTGTCAGAAATTTTCTTCTTTGTTCTAGATTGCTTCTCTCCTTGATAGGAGGTTTCCATCCATTTGCTTCTTCTCTTTTGTCTTTCTGGTGCTTTGGAGAATAGCTTGACTCCCTCTTCTTTGTGGCAGCCCCTCAAGATATTGGAACACTGCTATCAGGTCACCCCATAATCCGTCTTTTCATTAAAGTAGAAGCATTAAAATAGAAAACCACTTTGCTTAAAACGATAGATGGTTTCTTCTGCTGGTGTGAGAAGGTCCAGGTCCTTTTGTTTTCCCAGCTGATCTGACCTAGGCTTCCTTTATGTCCCTTGCCACGTTGCCAAAGATCTAATTGGCAATTAGCATTTAAACGCCACACAGAGCACAAGAGTCAAAACGGAGCTTCAGAATTTAAACCGACCAGAACAAACAAAGTTGCTTCCTCCAAAGGTTCATGTCCCTGTGCTCCTCCTTTATGTCTTTTGGGAGGGGCCAATCATCTCCAAGCTTTACTCCCGAGTCGCCCCTTTTGTCTTAACTGTTCTTGCCTTCTGGCAGCTCTGCGCATGCGCGCACTGGGAACAGGCTCCCCCTGTTTCTCTGCCTCGCTGATGTCAGACTCTGCAGGCTCCGGAGTCAGCACATATAACTCCCAGATGGCCCTGGCCCTCTCTCTGCCTCCGACGCAGAGCCCTCGTCCGAGCCTTCCCCAGACTCCAGGACTGGCCCATGTTCCTCCCCAGCCATTGGAATGGAATGGAATAGAGGAGGAGGAGGAGGAAAGAAAGAAGGGGAATGGAAGAGCAGAGTAGAGTAGAATAAGAGAAGGTAGAATAGGAATAGAATAGAATAGAGGAGGAGGAGGAAAGAAAGAAGGAGAATGGAATGGAAGAGTAGAGTAGAATAAGAGAAGGTAGAATGGAATGGAATGGAATGGAATGGAAGAGTAGAGTAGAGTAGAGTAGAGTAGAGAAGGTAGAATAGAAATAGGAATGGAATGGAATGGAATAGAAGAGGAGGAAAGAAAGAAGGAGAATGGAATAGAAGAGTAGAGTAGAGTAGAATAAGAGAAGGTAGAATGGAATGGAATGGAAGAGTAGAGTAGAGTAGAGTAGAATAAGAGAAGGTAGAATAGAAATAGGAATAGAATAGAATAGAGGAGGAGGAGGAAAGAAAGAAGGAGAATGGAATAGAAGAGTAGAGTAGAATAAGAGAAGGTAGAATGGAATGGAAGAGTAGAGTAGAGTAGAGTAGAATAAGAGAAGGTAGAATAGAAATAGGAATAGAATAGAATAGAGGAGGAGGAGGAAAAAAAGAAGGAGAATGGAATAGAAGAGTAGAGTAGAATAAGGTAGAATGGAATGGAATGGAAGAGTAGAGTAGAGTAGAGTAGAATAAGAGAAGGAGAATGGAATGGAATGGAATGGAATGGAAGAGTAGAGTAGAGTAGAGTAGGTAGAATAGAAATAGGAATAGAATGGAATGGAATGGAATAAAAGAGGAGGAAAGAAAGAAGGATAATGGAGTGGAATGGAATTGATATTTAAGAGTAACAGAGTTGGAAGGGACCTTGGAGGTCATCTAGTCCAACCCGCTGCTCACACAAGAGACCTGTACTAGGGATTCAAACCACCGAACTGCCGACCTCTCTGATCGACAAGTTCAGTGTCTTAGCCACTGAGCCACCGAGTCAGGCTGAATTGAATTGAATTCAATTCAATTCTTCATTGGCCAAGTGTGATTGGACGCATAAAGAATTTGTCTTTGGTGCATGTGCTCTCAGTGTACATAAAGAAAAAATAAAATATATTTGTCAAGAATCATAAGATGCAGCACTTAGTGATAAGTCATAGGGTACTAGTAAGCAATCAAATCATACTAGCATTAATGAATTTAGCATACTACCTTCTCTTTATCCCATCTTCCGCTTTGCTTCCCTCCGGTCAAAAGAATAAACTGTAATGGTTTTGGGACAGTGACTCTACCTTATGTTGTTTCATCACCTTCATCCAGTGGTGAAATCCAATTTTTTTAAAATTACCGGTTCTGTGGGTGTGGCTTGATGGGCATGGTGTGGCTTGGTGGGCGTGTCAGGGAAAGGATACTGCAAAATCCCCATTCCCACCCCACTCCAGGGAAAGGGTACTGCAAAATCCCCACTCCCTCTCCACTCCAGGGAAAGGATACTGCAAAATCTTCATTCCCACCCCACTCCAGGGAAAGGATACTGCAAAATCCCCATTCCCACTCCAGGAGAAGGATACTGCAAAATCCCTCCCCACTCCAGGGAAAGGATACTGAAAAATCTCCATTCCCACCCCACTCCAGGGGAAGGATACTGTAAAATCCCCATTCCCTCCCCACTCCAGGGGAAGGATATTGCAAAATCCCCATTCCCTCCCCACTCCAGGGAAAGGATACTGCAAAATCTCCATTCCCACCCCACTCCAGGGGAAGGATACTGCAAAATCTCCATTCCCACCCCACTCCAGGGGAAGGATAGTACAAAATCCCCATTCCCTCCCCACTCCAGGGGAAGGATATTGCAAAAGCTCCATTCCCTCCCCACTCCAGGGGAAGGATATTGCAAAATCCCCATTCCCTCCCCACTCCATGGGAAGGATATTGCAAAATTCCCACTCCCTCACCACTCTGGGGCTAGCCAGAGGTGGTATTTGCCTGTTCTCCGAACTACTCAAAATTTCCGCTCCCGGTTCTCCAGAACCTGTCAGAACCTGCTGGATTTCACCCCTGCCTTCATCCCTTTTGTCATTTGTGCGTTTTCTTTCCCTCTGCCAACATTCCCCGGAGGTTATAGGCTGCTTTAATTTGTCCAAAATTGTCAGGCCAAAACAAACTGATTCCAGGAAGCCTTTCTAGGAATAAAAATAAAATAAAATATTTCTTGACCAGGAAGCGATATCCTGTGTGTTGTAGCTTAAGTTTCTACCGTGTTTCCCTGTCATATATTTTTTTGAAGCCTGAAATAAGCGCTTGGCCTTATTTTCAAGGAGGTCTTATTATTTTGGGGCATGTGGAGCAAGACGGGGCTCCTCTTGCCGTCTTTCCTGATTTCCAGCTCTGTCTCCCTAACCAGAGGAAATGGTGGGGACCAGCTGCGCATGTGGTTAAATATTATCGGGGAAGGCTTATTTTAGTGCACGCGCTTATTATCAGGGGATGTCTTATTTTCGGGGAAACAGGGTAGCGGTCTCTGTTTATTTAAAAAAATAAAATAAAATAACGAGGAAGAAGAAACCCCCTTTGACCTGCTTGGCGAAGTAACTTCAAAAAAAAGAAGAAGAGTTATGCAAATTTTTCCTGAAATGTCATCCTTAATCTCTTGAGCCACCGAAAATGCGAAAAGCAGACTCTTGTCTATCTATTCCTCCCTTCCCCCCCCCCCTCCTCTTTCGCAACCTCAGGGGGAAAAACTGGGCTTGTTTGCTTTTAAACACCCATATTTCACAACCGGAGGAAAACTTTGATCCCCGACTTTTAAGCGTTTCGTTTTCTCTTTCTTTCCCTTCGGCTGCGGTTGTGGAAATGGGATGGAGGTGGAGGGGGGGGGTCGATTGCTTAGAGTCACACATAAGGACCCCAACTCACTGGGAGGGGGGGCTGCAAGGGGGTTAAGCCAAGACATTTCTCTTCGCTTCACCTCCATCCAGCGGACTATCTTATCCTGGGTTCCAGGTTTTTCTTTCTCTCTCTTCTCCCCAACTGTCCAGAATAAAAGAATAACAAGAGTTATATATATTGACTTGGTTCTTATTTACGGTTATTTCTACTCTCGGAGGACCGTGTGCTGTCAGTAACGGACGGAACGTAGAATAGAATATAGAGTAACGGAGTTGGAAGGGACCTTGGAGGTCTTCTAGTCCAACCCCCTGCTATGCAGGAGATCTTAATACCGTTCCAGACAAATGCTTGTTCAATCTCTTCTTAAAAACCTCCGATGTTGGAGGACCCACAATTTCTAGAGGCAAGTCGTTCCACTGATTAATGGTTCTCACTGTCAGGAAGTTTCTCCTTTGTTCTAAGTTGCTTCTCTCCTTGATGAGTTTCCACCCGTTGCTTCTTGTTCTGCCTTCAGGTGCTTTGGAGAAGAGCTTGACTCCCTTTTCTTTGTGGCAACCCCTGAGATATTGGAAGGCTGCTATCATGTCACCCCTGGTCCTTCTTTTCATTAAACTAGACCAGGGGTCAGCAATCTGCGGCTCTGGAGCCGCATGTGGCTCTTTCATCTCTCTGCTGCGGCTCCCTGTTACCAGTCAGCTCCACAATTGATAGGGCTTTCAGATAGGATAGGTAGAGGAAAAATGACGTCGCGGTAGGAGGAGACACTAATGGGGGAACCGGGCTTCCGGTTGGCTCCAGTATTGAACTGGGGGACTTCTGGTTAGGGCTTTTTTGGCTCTTGTGAGTATTTAAGGTTGCCGACCCCTGAACTAGACATTCCCAGTTCCTGCAACCGTTCTTCATGTTTTAGCCTCCAGGCCCCCCCCCCATCATGTTCGTTGCTCTTCTCTGCAGAGTCTCTTTCCAGAGTCTCCACGTCTTTTTTTTTCTCCACATCATTATTCCAACTGTCCAGGAATTTTATCCTGTCCACTTCGGGTGCGCAGGTTTCCAAGACCTCGAAACAAGGTAGAAGAATTGAGGTTTTGAACCCGTGTCTAAACTGAGGCCATCCCGGTTGGCTCGAGATGAGTTGGAGAGAAGAAAAAGCAGAAGGTGAAAAAGGAGAGGAGGAAGAGGAAGAAAAAAAAGAGCCCGAGAGAGATTCAGTTGGATAATCTTTCGCTCGGCGTGCCCGAAGGGCTGCTGGCCACTGAATTAGTCACTTTTCTGGAATTTATAATCTCTCTCTCTTTCTGTGAAGCGACCTTGGCAAAAGCTCTCTGGCACCAGGTCAGTTTTCAAGGGCGCAGGCAGACACGTGAATTCGCAGAATAGGGCGTGGGCCAAGATAAAAAGCAAATCTTTTTTATTTGGGGTGGAATGTGCAAATTGCTTCAGCGACTTCCCGTTGGCGTGGGCGACCGAGCCCTCAGGACTCCGGCCGGCTATCATCTGGACTTTCTAACCTGATTTTTCACTGTTTGCCAAATGTTTGAAACTTCTGAATTGACAGGAATCCTGTTTTGTTTTTGTTTTTTTTAAATAATTCTCTTGTTAAAAGAGGGGGGACTGCAGAATTGGGGAAGGATAGAAGTGGCAGGTCAAAGCTTTAAGGGGTTGGATCTTCCTTCCCTTAAAATGTCATTTCATAAAAGGTTTTGGAACAGAACAGAATAACAGTTGGAAGAATAGAATAGAATAGAATAGAATAGAATAGAATAGAATAGAATAGAATAGAATAGAATAGAACAGTAGGAGGAGAAAGAAGGAATAGAATAGAATAGAATAGAATAGAATAGAATAGAATAGAAGGAGGAGGAGAAAGAAGGAATAGAATAGAATAGAAGGAGGAGGAGAAAGAAGGAATAGAATAGAATAGAATAGAATAGAATAGAATAGAATAGGAGGAGGAGGAGAAAGAAGGAATAGAATAGAATAGAAGGAGGAGGAGAAAGAAGGAATAGAATAGAATAGAATAGAATAGAATAGAATAGAATAGGAGGAGGAGAAAGAAGGAATAGAATAGAATAGAATAGAATAGAATAGAATAGAATAGAATAGAATAGAAGGAGGAGGAGAAAGAAGGAATAGAATAGAATAGAAGGAGGAGGAGAAAGAAGGAATAGAATAGAATAGAATAGAATAGAATAGAATAGAAGGAGGAGGAGAAAGAAGGAATAGAATAGAATAGAATAGAATAGAATAGAATAGGAGGAGGAGAAAGAAGGAATAGAATAGAATAGAATAGAATAGAAGGAGGAGAAAGAAGGAATAGAATAGAATAGAATAGAATAGAATAGAATGAGGAGGAGAAAGAAGGAATAGAATAGAATAGAATAGAATAGGAGGAGGAGGAGAAAGAAGGAATAGAATAGAATAGAATAGAAGGAGGAGGAGAAAGAAGGAATAGAATAGAATAGAATAGAATAGAAGGAGGAGGAGAAAGAAGGAATAGAATAGAATAGAAGGAGGAGGAGGAAAAAGAAGGAATGGAATAGAATAGAATAGAATAGAATAGAATAGAATAGAATAGAATAGAATAGAATAACAGAGTTGGAAGGGACCTTGTAGGTCATCTAGTCCATCCCCCCCCCCCACCATATACCCAAGCAGGAGGCCCTACCCCATCCCTAACAAATGCCAGTTCAATCTCCCCTTGAAAGCCTCCAGGGATGAAGCTCCCACAACTTCTGAAGGCAACTTCTGTTCTACTGGTTGATTGTTCTCACTGTCAGGAAATCTCTCCTTATTTCCAGGTTGAATCTCTCCTTGATCAGTTTCTATCCATTATTCCTTGTCTGGCCTTCAGGCTATCATCTTCAGCCTTTTGTCCAAAGCCAAGGAAGAAAACAGTTTGCATTTGGAGATCAGGCTGTATCATAAATAATTTTGGCGTGTTCTTTGAAATCCAGATTGCTTATGGATTACTTTTTTTTTTTTTTAAATAATCATTTAAAAATATTCTTTGTCGGCTTGATTTGCCATTGGGGAAGTTGGGAGAGTGTTGTCCGAGTAAATCAGCATTAGAGAAAAAGGGCCATTTCGGAGGAACAAGGAAGAATTTAGCTGTCCCTGTTATATCTGCCAGACCTCTCTTTTATGGTTCTTTGGAAAAACCTTGTAAATATTTCTATCCAAGGGGAATTTTTTTTGTGGGGGGAGGAGATAGGTGGGTGGAGAATGGAGCTGAATAGTTTGCCGGCTTTGGAAACAGGAAAACAAAAAGGAAAAAAAAATCAATGAGATGGGCATACTATTGAAAAGTAGCTTAAATAAATTCATCGCTGAATTTGATTTGGGTTGCAAAATGCTTCGATCCCCATTGCCCAAGGGGTTAAGAGTGGGGGTTTCGGGGGGGAAGGCTAACAGTTAGTCCTCAGGTTTGCGACCATAATCGGAGCCAGAATTTCTTTTTGCTGAGCCAAGGTTGAGCTCTGGCTGAACCAAGAATCATGCCCTGTTTTGTGACCTTTCTCCTTGCCACCGTGGTTAAGTGAAACCCTTGAAAAGTGAATCCATAAGATGATAGCGTTGGGATATACAGCAATAAAGATGATTATATTGGGAGCAACAGTTACAATTTTGTTGAAAGGCTTATAATAATTGTAATAAATAAAATTGATTGATTAATGATTTATATTGACATTCATCTGAGTAAAAAGAAAAAGAAAAATGAAATGACATTTGGTTAGGATTTAAAGACTTAAGTAACAGGTTTTTGGGATAATGGCATTGTTAAATAGACAGAATTTAGGGAAATAATTGAGCAAAATATTAAATTGTGTTAATTGTAAATTAAAATTTGTTAGTGATTTGTATCAATTTATGACCTGATCAATGCTTCGTTTTGAAAAGATGTATTTTATGTTTATGTTTTTTTCACGTGACCCCCCCCAAATCAGTTGTCAATCATCTGAATGTAAATCACATGACCATGTGGGAGATACTTTCATAAGCGTGGAAAAACTGTCATTAGTCACTTTTTTCAGTGCTGTTGTAACTTTGAATGGTCACTAAACAAACTCTTGTAAATCGAGGACTGTTTTTTTCTCATCTAGAGTGCATTTTACACTTCCTGGTATGTCTGTTTCCTTGTCGTCATCTCTCTCCCCCCCCGCGCCCCCCCAGCTAATGAAATAACAGCGGTAAGAAAAATATTTCATGCTTTTTTTTCTTTTTTCCTTTTTTTTTTTTTTTTGGTGCATGATCTATTATTTACAATGTGCAGAATATTGCACTTTTGGCAAACCGGCCATGGGAAAATGTCTCCAAAAATATTTGATATTAAGGTATCATTTTCTCCCTCAGATATCTTGTATTTTGCAGTGATTTCAGCGATTGTGACTGCCCTGTCCTGTTCGAATGGGTCTTTTGCAACGATGAGTTAGCTGCTGAAATGCTCTTTAAAATCATTACTGGTGCAAATAACTTGCCAAATGGAAATGATCCGTTTTAAATATCTGGAGGGAAAGGTGTGAAACGGGCATGGATTTTTTAAATAAACTTGGCACCTGTTGTGGCATGCTTTGAATTTGAGTAGCGCTGGCAGGGGAAAAGATTGCCTGCCCAGGTAACAGGAAAAAAACATAATAATTTGAAGTGGTGCCAGCTAGATGATTAGCATTAATTAGGTTGGCACCGAAGTTGAGTGGCAGAGAACAAATACTACATGGAGGAGATTTATATCTTGGTACTTGCGTTTAAGCGGTTCACGATAAGGTGAGGTAGAAGTGCTTTCTTTGCCCGAAAGGCAGGGCAAAACCATGCCATGCTGAAAAATCCAGGAAAAAGCAAGGTTGGCATCTCATTTCTTGCTAACCTTCAAAGGAGGTTAGCAAGAGCTAACAGGAGCCTGAGTGGCGTAGGAGGCTAATGCCTCCTAAGGCAGCATTTAACATCCAGCTGCCTGCAATTATTGCGAGTTCAATTCTCACCAGGCTCAAGGTTGACTCAGCCTTCCATCCTTTCTAAGGTGGGTAAATTGAGGACCCGGTTGTGGGGGCAATAAGCTGACTTTGTATAAATATACAAAAGTATGAAGGCTATTGCTTAGCGCATTGTAAGCCGCCCTGAGTCTCTGGAGAAGGGCGGCATATAAATCAAATTAAAAAAAAAAAAAGGCCCAATAAACCTGCTACCATGAACCACATTATTGTAGGCCACCTCGGCAAAGGAATAAATCAGTCCAGTCAGATTGTCGGTGCTTTACATAACAGCATAGATACTGCCCTACCATCGCGTTAGTCCTCTCAGCTAGTCCGTTAGTAGCTGGGTGGAACGCAGAGCTGAGGCCTGCCTTCTTTTCCATCAGGGTGATATTTTTTCCCCCTCTATTTTTATTATTTCTAGCAGTGATCACTTAACGATGGCAGCGAGAAGGGCCGTTAAAATGGAGCCAACCTCACTTAGCAACCGTCTCGCTGAGCAACATTTTTTGAGCTCAGTTGCGGTTGTAGGTCGAGGACTGCCTGTAGCACAGCCTTCAACATGGGAAGAAGCCGTGCATCCCGATAAGTACATGTGTTAGCACAGCTGAGGAAGCAGCACAATGTTGGGCGCAAATTGTTTTGCAAACTTGATTGGCACTTTGGGAAGGGAGAGGCTGAGGCGGCTGGTTTCCCGGTCCAGTTCAGCTCGTTTTCTTGCTTTGTAAAATTTGGGCACAGCAGCTTTTTATTTTGTCCGCAAAAAATTAGCTGGTTTCACAACTTGAGATGGGGTTTTGCTTTCGACAGAGTAGACGGGACACCTTCCAGATGTCTGGAGAAATATAATTGGGGAACTGCAACACCTCAAATTGTCTAGAAAGTTTGACTGCAGCTGGTTAAAAGGCTGGAGGATGGGGAAGGCCAGCAAAGACCAGTTGAAACCACATCCTTAGCAGAAGACAACTCAGTTGTCTTTCCCTCGGTTCCGTTCTGGCCTTCTGTTCATTGCCGCCGTTTTTCTGTTTGTCCGCTGCCCATTTTTTTTTGTGTTACTTCTTCGTTTTCAACCATTGCGAACTGCCGAGGGGCTGAAAGTCTCAAGCGACATACAAATTTAATAAATTTTAGTTGGTCAGCCAGATGTTTAGATTGGATGTGGCGTTGTTATCCACCCGTCAAGCCCTTCCCGAGGACGTGGGACAGGCGGATGTGGATGTTTGATGGTATTAAAAGTCTCGTCGCAGGATGTAAGCTGTTCCCAGTATGCCTTTTGAAACTGACTGATGGAGCTTTTTGTCAGTGCCAATATTAATGGTTCATCACAGTCATCCAGATTCTCAGACTGAATTTGGCATTTTTCCTCACCTGTCCAGTCCTTCCCAAGGACCTGAGATGAGTAGATGTGAATGTTTAGTGTTAAAGGTCTGGTCACAGGATGTAAGCTGTTCCCAGTAAAGCTGCCTTTTGAAATTGACTGATGGAGCTTTTTGTCAGTGCCAATATTGTGGTTCACTGCAGTCATCCAGATGCTTAGACTGGATTTGGCATTTCCCCCGACCTATCCGTTCCTTTCCAAAGACCCGAGATAGGCAGATGTGAATGTTTGATGGTATTAAAGATCTCGTCGCAGGATGTAAGCTGTTCCCAGTAACGCTGCCTTTTGCAATTAACCGATGGGGATTTTGTCAACACCGATGGTGTTCCAGTGGTTTTCCAGATGTTTTGGGACTGCACCCAAGGCGCCTATTACCATTGGTCCTCTTATTATTATCATCTATCAAAACCTGTGGTATTGCTCTTTGACCCCCACTTTGGAACGAATAATGATGGACTGAAATATTTTAGAAACCGTGTTTGTCAAAATTGGCAAATTGAAGACACATGGATTTCAACTCCCAGAATTCCCCAGCCGGCACTCCCATCTTAAAGTCGACAGGTCTGAAAGTTGCCAAGTTTGGGAAACACTATTTTTAGAGACACCTGTTTTTTTTTTAATTAATCTTTATTTACATTTTTCGTTAAAAAACATAGGAACAACACATCATAAAAAGATAACACACAAAAACAACAAACACCTGTTTTTTTTTAAGGCGTTTAGATCTGTTTTTGAATGCTGTCGTTACCAATAGGTGCATTAAAAAAGGGGGGGAAAAACAACCCACAAATATTTAAATTGTTTTGAAACTGTTTAAACACTCCCTTGGTGGATCAAGGAATCGAGAGGGATTCAGTTTAGCCAATGGACTAATCTTGCCCTGGCAACAAGACAGGCGCTGAGTTTCCCAAAAGCAAAGGCAACCAGAGGAAAATTACGAACCGTTTTTTAAAAAATTTTGTGTGTGTGGGTCTTTAAACGTATAGCATTTTTGGATTTCAAGTTTTAAAAAAACTTCTGAGCAAGCAGGGTTGTGCATGGGACACACCTCTCTGCAAACTCCAGCTAAACCCAACTTTGCAGAGTTGCAAAAAAAAAAACCCCAGCTGTGTAACCTCTGGGAGGGAAAAAAAAAACTTTAAAGGAGTTTCTGCAAAGTTGCTCCCAGCCTCTCCAAAAACCGTGTTTCCTTTGACTCTGAAACAATATCAGTGCAGTTGGTCCTCATCTGACGACTGCAATTTGCACCAGAATTTCCATTTGCTAAAGCAAGATGATTGTTCCTGATTTTTTTGCCGTTCTTCACATTTACGACCGTCGTTGGCTCATATTTATGACGGTTGCAGTGGCCCACCAGGATCAAGTGATTCTCTTTTATGATCGTCCGACGAACAAAATCAACGAGGAAGCCAGATTCACTTAACAATCCTCTTGCTAACGTAACAACGGCAGGGATTCACTGAACGACGGTGCCAAGGAAGTTTGTTAAATGGGGCAAAACTCACTTAACAGCCGTCTTGTTTAGCCACAAAATTTTTGGCCCCAATTTGTGATCTAAAGTCGAGAACCACCAAAGTGTATTTCTTAATTTTATTACCCATTTTACTCTTTTTTTTTTTTTTTTGGTAAATCTTCCAGTAACGTGTAACATTTCTTGACTTCCGTCCCCTTTCAAAAGGCACGTCTGTTTTTATTTGCAAAACTTCTGTTTCTCTGTTTTCTTTTCAAACGGAGCCGCTCTCTCCTTTTAAAATCCCAAATCCGACTTTTTTTTCTTCTCAGTTTCCCCCAAATTTGTTGGGTTCTTCAGTAATCCTCAACCTTGATTTTATTCCCTTATTTTAATTGCTTCAGATAAACAGGTTAGGATTTTGTTTCCTTGATTCCCCATTGTTGTTCCTTCTCTTTCTTTCAAGTATTTTTTACTTGAGTTGCTCTACAGCAGGGCACATCCAAAAGCTTTTGATGGGAGGGATTGTTGAGTTCTTGAAGGTGGTGCCAAAAATAGAATTAAGTGATAATTAAGTCTGTTTTTTGGGTTGTCGGCATGTCAAGGGTTACACCGCTTTCACGCAGCCTAGCATTAAATTCCTTTTTTCCCTGCGAAAGTCTGGCTTAGCAAGTTAAAGCAATTTATTTTGTGCTTTGTAATTCTTTTGAAACGCTAGTTGCTCCATTCTGTGCTATTTCCCCCTATAATCTACTGTATTTTACTATTCGCTCTATTTCTTCCTTTTTTTTTCCTTTCCTTTTCCAAAATGTATACGATTCTTTTGATTTCTCATTGTGCCTTTCCTTCATGTAAATATTCTCCGCGGGTGGATTCCAAATTCTAAATATGGTGTTTTATAACTGATTTCACATAAAAGCTGCATCTGGCTCATTTAGTGTCCGAAATCGCTAAGAATCCTTTTTTCGTGCCTTTTTCATTTGTCTGGAAGTAATCCCCGTTTATCGTTTCGTCTTTTTTTAATTTTGTGTACCAGGCTACTGTGTTTTTCAGGGATATGAAATATATTTCCTTATCATCCTCACGATTCACTAAAGGTTTTCAGATTGTGCTCTGAGAATTTTAGAGTGAATTTTAAGGAAGAGAATCAGTGTTCTAAATTTCAAGAGCAAACATATGCATTTTTAAAAAATGTTTTAAACGAGATATTGGTGGGGTGAAATTATTTTGTTCTGCTTGACCCAACCTTGGAACTAAGGAGAAATTTCCAGACAATGACAACAATTAACCAGTGGAACAGCTTGCCACTGGAAGTTGGGGGGGGTGCTCCATTACTAGAGGTTTTTAAGAAGATATTGGACAACCGTTTGGCTGAAATAGTATAGGGCTTCCTGCCTGAGCAAAGAGGGTTGGACTAGAAGATCTCGCAGGTCCCTTCCAACTCTGTCATTCATGATTTGGTGGAAGAGAATTAAGACTTGTTTGAATTATTCTTTAATTGATGCTAACCTCCAAAATTAATACTTATAATACACGGATCTATAGTTATAGCTTACGGCGAGAAAGGTCATAAAACGGAGCAAAATTCACTTAGCAATCGTCTTTGCTTAAGAACACGTTGCACTTGATTGTGGCTGTAAATCGAGGACTACCTGTATATTAAAAATAGGAATAGATTTATTTATTTTATTTTATTTATTTATTTATTAAATTTGTATACCGCCCTACTCCCGAAGGGCGGTGAACAGCCAAATAAAATACATATAATACAAATGTTAAAAACCGTTAAAATACAATTAAATAATTGGCTCAGAGAACGAATTTAAAACCCCCAAATTCATAAGACAAAATTTAAAATTTAGAAATTTTAAAAATTTTAAAAAGTTTAAAAGAGAGGTTAGGCCAGGCCGGCCTGCTGGAAAAGAAATGTTTTGATGGCACGGCAGAAAGCACGCAGGTCCGGGATCCTCCGTATCTCCGGGGGGAGCTCGTTCCAGATGGCGGGTGCCCCCACAGAGAAGGTTCTTCCCCTGGGGGCCGCCAGTAGACATTGTTTGGCTGACGGCACCCTGAGGAGCCCCTCTCTGTGGGAGCGTACTGGTCGGTGAGAGGCTACTGGTGGCAGATGGCGGTCTCGTAGATACCCAGGTCCTAAGCCATGGAGCACTCTGAAGGTGGTAACCAAAACCTTGAAGTGCACCCGGAAGACCACCGGGAGCCAGTGCAGCTCGCGCAGGAGGGGGGTCACATGGGAGCGCCCCGTCGTTCCCATAACCACCCGCGCGGCCGCATTCTGGACCAGCTGGAGCCTCCGGGTGCTCCTCAAGGGGAGCCCCATGTAGGGAGCATTGCAGTAATCCGAGCGGAAAGTGACGAGGGCATGAGTGACCATATTTAAGGAGTCCCGATCCAGAAAAATTAATGTGCCACGATCAGTGTTCCCTTTTGTGGTGCGTCGAGAAAATTTTCTCTGGCCTGGACGAAAGAGTTTCTTCAGCTCCCTTTGAAGTGGGAAAAAAGAAGAAGAAGAAATGGGGGAGGGGGAAATTCTGCTTTTGCTGGAAGGTTTTATATTCCAGAGCCAGGGAGGCATTAGTTAAAACCGCCTGGCAGGAGACTGAATTGCAAAATCGTGTCTTGAGATTGACCAATGACTTGTTAAACCAACGTTCTGTTGAGACTTGCCAATCCGTAGGGCTCTCTAAAGATTAACATCTAGGACTCTGGTTTTGCTTCATCTTCTTCCTCCTCTTCCTCGTTTCCTCCCAATCCGGGGGCTTGAAATGGGATGGCAAGACCACTGGTGGGTTGCTACTGGTTTGTCCCGGTTCGGGCGAATTGGTAGTAGCGGCAGCGGGAGGTTCTACCCATTCGCCCGGACGTCATCAAATACGCTCTGCGCATCGCGAGCGAAGCAGTAGCAAAGGTAAGCGAAACCCACCACTGGGTAAGACACCCTCCCTCCCAGAGACTGCTCCCCTCCTCTTCTCCTTCCAACTTCAGTACAGGTAGTCCTCGACTTACAACAGTTCATTTAGTGACCCAAGTTACAATGGCACTGAAAAAAGTGACTTGGGACGACCAATTTGTCTTGCAACTTCCAACCTTTGTAGCATTCCCTATTATCATGTGAACAAAAGTCAGATTCTTGGTTCATACTTATGACTGTTACTGTGTCCCCAAGGACCTTGCAAACCTTTTGACACGCAAAATCTGTAGGGCTCACTTAACAACTGACTTCTCAGCTGCAATGATTCACAAAACAACCGGGGCAAGAAAGGTGGTAAAATGCGGCAAAACTCACTTAACAAATGTTTCACTTAGCAACAGAAATTTTGGACTTTTTTTTCGGCCCATTTTCTAGGCTTTTTTCAGCCCATTTTTTCCAGCTTTTTTCACCCTGTTTTCAAGGCGTTTTTTTGAGCCACTTTTGAGGCTTTTTTCAGTCTGTTTCCGAGGCCTTTTCAGGCCGTTTTTTCTGAAAATAATTGGCCAAAACACTCCCCTCAAAATGGGCCAAAAAAAGCCTCAAAAATGGGTCAAAAAAGCCTTGAAAACAGGCCGAAAAAAACCTCAAAAATGGGCTGAAAAAGCCTCAAAAACGCCCCCCCCCCAAAAAAAAGGCCTGAAAAAGGCAGGAAAAAGCCTCGAAAACAGGCTAAAAAAAGCCTCAAAAATGGGCTGAAAAAGCCTCAAAAACGCCCCCCTCCCCCCTAAAAAAAAGGCCTGAAAAAGGCAGGAAAAAGCCTCGAAAATGGCCGGAAAAAAGGCTCGAAAATGGGGCATGCGGAGGCAAAAAAAAACAAAAACAAAAAAAAACGGTGGGTCGGCGGGTTTTCGACAATATTCGGTCTATAAGACAGACATTTTCACCCCTTTTTGGGAGACAAAAAAAGTGCCTCTTATAGTCCATATATATATCAGTACCCACCCTGGGAGAACGCAAAAGAGTCATGCAGTGTGTTGCAAGCTTTATGAAACACGCTCTGTCTTATCTCTTCCAGCTGCGTCCTCTCCTAGCCCCCCCCCCTCCCCACCGCCCTCCCCAGACGTGGCTGGTTTTGTCTCAGCTACATCCTTCCAAACCAGTTTTCTGAGGAGGGTTTAAGATGGGCAACAGAGACAGATAATGCAATCCAGCAAAAATGCACCGTGGCGGTTTCGTGTCTCTCCCCCCACTGTCCGCCCTCTATCCTTCAAAGAGACTTCTGCAGTCTCGGTCTGCCACCTAGACTGGTGGTGGTGTATTTTTAGATTTTATTTTAATTTTTTCCCTTCCTCCTGTACTCGACTCTTCTCCTCTCTGCGTTGGCAGAGAGTTTATATTATCTTGTTTTGATTCTTGGGGTCATTGACGGCAAAGAAGCTGTTGAGCGTTCTTATTATCTTTTTTTGATTCTTGGGGTCATCGACGGCGAAGAAGCTGTTGAGTGCTTATCTTGTTTAATCTGGCTGGCATTTTACCAACCAGCCAAGATATTTAAGAACACATACAAATTAGAGGGGAAAATAGTTGTTGCTTATCTCAACCTTTTGTCGATCGATTGGTGATTAGATTAGAATTAGAATTCTTTATATTGGCCAAGGGTGATTGGGCACATGAGGAATTGGTCTCTGGTGCATAAGCTCTCAGTGTACATGCAACAAAGGATAAAACATCATCATAATATTAACTGAGCGTTTTTATTTGTTCTGGTTTCTGGTCTAAGACTGTAATAGATTGAGTGATACAATAGAATAGAATTAGAATTCTTTATATTGGCCAAGGGTGATTGGACACATCAGGAATTGGTCTCTGGTGCATAAGCTCTCAGTGTACATGCAACAAAGGATAAAACATCATCATAATATTAACTGAGCGTTTTTATTTGTTCTGGTTTCTTGTCTAAGACTGTTATAGATTGATTGAGTGATACAATAGAATAGAATTAGAATTCTTTATATTGGCCAAGGGTGATTGGACACATCAGGAATTGGTCTCTGGTGCATAAGCTCTCAGTGTACATGCGAGCAACAAATGATAAATCATGATCATAATAGTTACTGAGCGTTTTTATTTGTTCTGGTCTCTGGTCTACGACTGTAAATAAATTGATTGAGTGAGTGAGTGATCAAATACAATAGAATAGATTTAGAATCGAATTCTTTATTGGCCAAGCGTGCATGCACGCACCAGCCAGCTGATTTTTGGCCCATCTGGGAAGTGCCCGAAAATCAGCTGGCCGATGTGCATTGGAGCTGAGCTAGGGCAATACTTGCGTGCCCACAGATATGGCTCCATGTGCCACCCGTGGCACGTGTGCCACAGGTTTGCCATCACGGCCCTGTGCCATTTCAGACAAATTTGTGGTCCTGCATTGGAGAGCGATGCCATGAAGTTATTAACGGGAGAGGAGAACGTGCTGGGGATAAAAACGGAGAAACCTAGTTTGCATTGAGCAAAATCTCTGTAGGAAACCTGACAATCGTTTCGCCCCTTAGCTTCACCGTTCTAATTATGGAGCGTACATACCAGTTGCCGGCAATCTTTTGAGATGTAGTCATCTTTAAAAAAAAACAAAAAACCCAGCTTCATCAGCAGGAACCCTGTGAGAGCACCGAATTCTGCGTTTTAGCTTGAAATCTCGCAAACGTCTCGAATTTCTGTGAATCTGTTGTGGCCGTATCAATTGGTTTCTGTTTTTGCGGAATGGATAGACCAGTGTTTCAGCAATGGATGGAGAAGAGAATGGGAATGGGAACAGAATAGGAGAATGGAATGGAAATGGAATGGAATATGTGGGATGGGATGGATGGAATGGAATTATATAGAGTTAGAAGGGACCTTGGAGGTCTTCTAGTCTAACCCCCTGCACTTCTGTGCTCTGACTTGGTTGTTTTTTTGCAGCCGGTTCATGATCCAGCTGGATAATATCATCAATGCTAGAAGGGAATGGAACTTAGGGGAGGGAGGGAGGGAGGGAGGGAGGGAGGGAAGGAAGGAAGGAAGGAAGGAAGGAAGGAAGGAAGGAAGGAAGGAAGGAAGGAGAAAAAGAGACAGGAAGGAAGGGAGAAAAGAGACAGGAAGGAAGGAAGGAAGGAAGGAGAAAAGAGACAGGAAGGAAGGAGGAAGAAAAGAGACAGGAAGGAAGGAAGGAAGGAGAAAAGATGACAGGAAGGAAGGGAGAAAAGAGACAGGAAGGAAGGAGGAAGAAAAGAGACAAGGAAGGAAGGAAGGAAGGAAGGAAGGAGAAAAGAGACAGGAAGGAAGGAGGAAGGAAGAGACAGTAAGGAAGGAAGGAAGGAAGGAAGGAAGAAGGAGAAAAGAGACAGGAAGGAAGGGAGAAAAAGAGACAGGAAGGAAGGAAGGAAGGAGAAAAGAGACAGGAAGGAAGGAAGGAGAAAAGAGACAGGAGGAAGGAAGGAGAAAAGAGACAGGAAGGAAGGAAGGAAGGAGAAAAGAGACAGGAAGGAAGGAGGAAGAAAAGAGACAGGAAGGAAGGAAGGAGAAAAGAGACAGGAAGGAAGGGAGAAAAGAGACAGGAAGGAAGGAGAAGAAAAGAGACAAGGAAGGAAGGAAGGAAGGAAGGAAGGAGAAAAGAGACAGGAAGGAAGGAGGAAGGAAGAGACAGTAAGGAAGGAAGGAAGGAAAGGAAGGAAGGAAGGAGAAAAGAGACAGGAAGGAAGGGAGGAAAAGAGACAGGAAGGAAAGAAGGAAGGAAGGAGAAAAGAGACAGGAAGGAAGGAGGAAGAAAGAGACAGGAAGGAAGGAAGGAGAAAAGAGACAGGAAGGAAGGGAGAAAAGAGACAGGAAGGAAGGAGAAAAGAGACAGGAAGGAAGGGAGAAAAGAGACAAGGAAGGAAGGAAGGACAAAAGAGACAGGAAGGAAGGAGGGAGAAAAGAGACAGGAAGGAAGGAAGGTCGGACGGACTGTGAGGGACCTTGGTGGTCTGAGCTTGGTTGTTTTCTTACAGACGTTTTATGACCCAGCTAGGTAACATCATCAATGCTATTATTGATAAAGGAGGAATATTTGTAGCTCAGGGTTGAAATGAAGGGTCCTTGGTGCTCTCTGAGCTTGGTTTCTTTCTTGCAAATGTTTCATGACCCAACTAAGTTACGGCATCAGTGCTAGAAGGGGAAGGAAGGAAGGAAGGAAGGAAGGAAGGAAGGAAGGAAGGAAGGAGAAAAGAGACAGGAAGGAAGGAAGGAAGGAGGGAGAAAAGAGACAGGGAAGGAAGGAGGGAGAAAAGAGATAGGAAGGAAGGAAGGAAAGAAGGAAGGAAGGAGGGAGGGAGAAAAGAGAGGAAGGAAGGAAGGAGGGAGAAAAGTGACAGGAAGGAAGGAAAGAAGGAAGGAAGGAGGGAGAAAAGAGACTGGAAGGAAGGAAGGAAGGAAGGGAGGAAGGAAGGAAGGAAGGAAGGAAGGAAGATGGGAAGGACAAGCCAGGAAGGAAGGAAGGATTGTGAGGACCTTGGTGCTCTAAGTTTGATTGTTTTCTTTGGCAGATGTTTCATTATCCAACTAGGTAACATCATCAATGCTAGAAGGGAGTGGGGTTTGCGGAGTGGAGGAGGAAGAGAAGGAACAGGGAAAAGGGACTATGGGGTGCTTAGTGCTCTCTGAGTGCGATTGTTTTCTTTGCAGACGTTTACATTACCAAACTAGGGAACATCATCGGTGCTAAAAGGGAGCAAGATTTGCTCTCCTCTTGTATACCGAAGCAAGTCCCACTCCCTTCTGGCATACTGATGATGTTACCTAGTTTGAAACATCTGCAAGAAAAACAACCCAAGATCCCAGAAGCATCCGAGATCCCCCTCGGATGCAATGATTGTTGCAATCTGCATCTGGAGCATGTATGCGTTAATTGTAGGGCTCCGTTTACCACTGGAGGCTCAGCGAAACCGGGTTTCCCCATGCTTGCTCTGCAAACGGTTGCAGTGTTTGTCAAGGATTAGAAATCTTCTCGGCCTCAGTGTCACTGGGTTGGGTCCCGGAGGCAGATGCCTCTTTCTACAAACTCAGTTTGTCTTTATATCTGCCCAGCCGGTTTTCGTGCAACTTTCGCAGCTTTAAAAGGGTCTCTCTTTCCCATTTCAAACCGATCATTTAAACCGAGTTGAATTTGAATCGGGACTCATTTTTTTTTGGAAAAAAAATCCCGGCAATCCTGTGGTTTGTATGTTCTTAACTTTATATGGGTTTATAAGGGACGCGGTGGCTCGGCGGCTAAGATGCTGAGCTTGTCGATCAGAAAGGTCGGCAGTTCGGCGGTTCGAATCCCTAGCGCCGCGTAACAGGGTGAGCTCCCGTGACTTGTCTCAGGTCCTGCCAACCTAGCAGTTCGAAAGCAGGTAAAAAACGCAAGTAGAAAAATAGGGACCACCTTTGGCGGGAAGGGAACAGCGTTCCGTGCACCTTTGGCGTTGAGTCATGCCGGCCACATGACCACGGAGACGTCTTCGGATAGCGCTGGCTCTTCGGCTTTGAAACGGAGATGAGCACTGCCCCCTAGAGTCGGGAACGACTAGCACATAGGTGCGAGGGGAACATTTACCTTTTAGTCATAGATTATTAATCATAGATAAGTAATGGCTAATCATAATCACAATAAGTAATGGCCAGTCATAGATTAAGTGACGCGGTGGCTCAGTGGTTTAAGACGCTGAGCTTGTCGATCGAAAGGTCAGCAGTTCAGCGGTTCAAATCCCCAGCGCCTCTCCCTTCTCCTCCTCCTCCTCCTCCTCCTTCTCTTCTTCCTCCTCCCCCTTCTCCTCCTCCTCCTCCTCCTCCCCCTTCTCCTCCTCCTCTTCCTCCTCCTCCTCCTCCTCCTCCTCCTCCAAGCTGAAGAAGCTTCTTGGATGAGAAGCGAAAGGTCTTCAAAGAAAAACCAGAAAGTCCAGTCGGAAGGTGCTTGAAAAAAAAAAACGCCTTTGGGACAATCATGTTCTGGATAACTGAGAATCCCCATCGACCTTGGAAGAGTCGAAAATCCAGGGCCATTAATCCATGAAATACATTGAATTTTGCTTGGTTGTTGACCCAACTGAAACATCTCCTTGTCTTTCTTTTCTTCCATAGATAATGTTAGATGTTGCCCCCGGGCGAATTCCCATGTTGGTAGCTGAGGTAAGAGAGACCTTAGTTTATTTTCTATCACTGCTTATAAAAAGATCCTTAGACACATATAAGGGTTACTCAAGCTACTTCCCTCGCTACACATTTCGGTAACCCCCTCAGAGAAATTGAGGTTCAGACTCCAGTGGGATTACCAAGGTAATGGTTCCTTCCTTCCTTCCTTCCTTCCCTCCCTCCCTCCCTCCCTCCCCTCCTTCCTGTCTGTCTCTTTTCTCCCTCCTCTTATTCCTTCCTTCCTTGGTCTTCCTTCCCCCATCTTTCTTCCTTCCTTCCTTCCTTCTTTCCAGGCACTTCCTTCCCCCCATCGTCCTTCCTTCCCTCCTTCTTCTCTTTTCTCCTTCCTCTTTTCCTTCCTTTCTTGGTCTTCCTTCCCCCATCTTCCTTCCCTTCCCTTCCCTTCCCTTCCCTTCCCTTCCTTCCTTCCTTCCTTCCTTCCTTCCTTCCTTCCTTCCTTCCTTCCTTCCTTCCTTCCTTCCTGGCTCTTTCCAGGCTCTTCCTTCCCCCCATCTTCCTTCCTTCCTCCCTCCCTCCCTCCCTCCCTCCCTCCCTCCCTCCCTCCCTCCACAGTGGTTAACGAATGCACCATTGCAGGCTAACTCAATGCTCACTGCCAACAGTTCAGTTCTCATCAGATCCAGGTTGACTCAGCCTTCCATCCTTCCGAGGTTCGTAAAAATGAGGACCCGGATTGTTGGGGGCAAGAGGCTGACTCTGTAAAACCACTTAGTAAAGGGCTGTAATATTGACAAAATCCCCATCGGTCAATTTCAAAAGGCAGGTTTGCTTGGAACAGCTTATCTCCTGCGAGGAGACCTTTTAACACCATCCAACATCCACACCTGCCTATCCCCGGTCCTTGGGAAGGTCTCGATGGGGGAGAAAAGTGACAAATCCAAGCTGACCAACCATAATAATAGGAATAATACCATTTTCCAGGGCGAGTTTATGATTAGAATGGAAGTTAATGGTCTTGTAGACTGGAATGAACCTGTTGATGGAGGATGGATGGATGGATGGATGGATGATAGGCAGATAGGTAGGTAAGGTAAAGGTAAAGGTTCCCCTCACACATATGTGCTAGTCGTTTCCGACTCTAGGGGGCGGTGGTCATCTCCGTTTCAAAGCCGAAGAGCCAGCACTGTCCGAAGACGTCTCCGTGGTCATGTGGCCGGCATGACTCAACGCCAAAGGCGCACGGAATGCTGTTACCTTCCCACCAAAGGTGGTCCCTATTTTTCTACTTGCATTTTTTTACGTGCTTTCGAACTGCTAGGTTGGCAGAAGCTGAGACAAGTCACGGGAGCTCACTCCGTGATACAGCGCTAGGGATTCGAACCGCTTAACAGCCGACCTTTCATCTTAGCCACTGAGCCACCACGTCCCTCTAGATAGGTAGGTAGGTAGATGATAGATAGATAGATAGATAGATAGATAGATAGATAGATAGATAGTAGGTAGATGATAGATAGGTAGGTAGGTAGGTAGGTAGGTAGATGATAGATTAGATAGGTAGATAGATAGATCAATAGATAAGATAGATAGATAGATAGATAGATAGATAGATAGATAGATAGATGATAGATAGATAGATAGATAGATAGATAGATAAGATAGATAGTAGGTAGATGATAGATTAGATAGGTAGGTAGATGATAGATTAGATAGGTAGATAGATAGATCAATAGATAAGATAGATAGATAGATAGATAGATAGATAGATAGATAGATAGATAGATGGTAGATAGATAGTAGGTAGATGATAGGTAGGTAGGTAGGTAGGTAGATCAATAGATAAGATAGATAGATAAGATAGATAGATAGATAGATAGTAGGTAGATGATAGATTAGATAGGTAGGTAGGTAGGTAGATGATAGATTAGATATGTAGATAGATAGATTAATAGATAAGATGATAGATAGATAGATAGATAGATAGATAGATAGATAGATAGATAGATAGATGCCATTTTTTATGTGAAGGTAGAAACTTAAGTTAGGACTTGACCTGTGCTGCCACATTTTCTGCCATCATGACTCCAAAATTGGACATCAGGATGAGAGGAATTTGAGGAGGGTGGCCTTAGAAGAAGACTCTAGAGACCACTTGCAATCTCAGCATAGTAGCTATCCCAGTTTTTCTCAGCCGTGGCCAGTTTTAAGATGGGTGGACTTCAGCTCTGGCTGGGGAATTCTAGGAGTTGAAGTCCACCCATCTTAAACTGGCGATGGTTGAGAAAGATCCTTGGAAGATCCTTGGTCAATGTTTCTGCTACATTTTGTGAGCAAAATTATGGAGATCTCCAAATAAGCAAGATCTTGACTGTTCTGAAGAATGCCAGCTTTTTTATTTTTATTATTATTATTATTATTATTATTATTATTATTATTATTATTATTATTATTTTAAATTTGGAGAGGGTGGGATGGGGGGCAGAAGGAAGAGCATCCATCATGCAAGAATCGCAGGGGGATATCCAACGTTGGACTTCACGTTCTCCGGTCCATCCGTGGGATTCTCCTGGAGCCAACGCTATAGACTTTGTAGTTGGCTTCTTAAACCTCAGAAGACATCACGTCATCTGCATTCTCACGTTTTAAAAGGGGGACGGGGAATAATGGAGAAGAGATGGATGGATGGTCTGAGATGGGATGGATGCTCGGGGAGGGGGGGGAGGACCCTGGCGGCTGAGCGGGTGGAAAGGAGCAAACTCAGGTGAATTGCACATCTGCAAACTCGATGGTGGGAAGAAACCTATTTAGTGTTGGGTTTCCATGGAAACGTCTTTTTGGCAAGCGTGCTTTCGCTCTCCCCGGCTCGCTTTCCTGTACATTTCCTGTTGTAATCATGTTGTTCCATCTTTTGGTCCAAGAAGACACATGTTTCATATTTTCACATAACCTCCTCCTGACCCATTTGGCAGATGAGCAGATACGGGCCCTGTCTCCTGCCTCTCCCTCTCTTCTACTCTTGATTGTAATGGCTTACCCAGAATGGAAAATGTACGTGTCACTTTGGTCTTCGCCTCTGTTTAGTGTGTGTGTGTGTGTGTGTGTGTGTGTGTGTGTATTATCCCTTGGAACTTGGAATTGTTGGGAGAGAAGGTCAGCCAAGATCCAGGCATTTGATATTGCTCAGAAGGGAACTTCAGATTAGCTTCTTGGTTTGGATTGCTTCTTGGTTCCCAAGCTTTTCCTTAAAACCATTGAGGGGGTTGTTGACTTTTGAACCAAGGGGTGGGGGGACCAAAAGTGAGGTGGGTCATCTCCCAAAGTTGGAAGAAACGCCTTTCGGGGGCCCACCAAAGTTTTCCTTTCCGCTGTCAATGGAAGAGGTGAACCTCAGGTGCAAAGTTGGTTTTCTTGGGTTGAGCTACCTCATTGCCTTTGAGGGGAACTTCTTGGGAAGCCTTCTCTACCTTGTTGGCCTCCAGCTGTTGAGGAGAGAAGCCCAAGGACAACACTGCTCTGGGAAAGACGGGATACGGGATACACCCCTAAAGTTGTCCATTGAGAGAAGGTTGGCTGGGACCCATCATCCAGTCTGAAATTTGGTCAGAATAGAAAACATCTCTAAGGGACGCGGTGGCTCTCTGGCTAGGACGCTGAGCTTGTCAATTGAAAGTTCAGTGGTTCGAGTCCCTAGTGCCGCGGAACTGGGGGGAGGGAGCTCCCGTGACTTCTGACAACCTAGCAGTTCGAAAGCACGTTAAAAAAACACGCAAGTAGAAAAATAGGGACCGCCTTTGGTAGGAAGGTAACGGAGTTCCGTGCGCCTTTGGCGTTGAGTCATGCCGGCCACATGACCACGGAGATGTCTTCGGACAGCGCTGGCTCTTGGGCTTTGAAACGGAGATGAGCACCGCCCCCTAGAGTCAGGAACAATTAGCACAATATGTGCGAGGGGAACCTTTACCTTTACCTCAGAAAATGAACCGGATATTCTGTGCCAATTTGCTTGCTGCCTCTGGAGGTTGAGCAAAGTGAAAACCAAAGCACAGATAGTCCTCGACTTATGATCACAGTTTTGAGCCCAACATTTCCTACTGCCAATCAAGACAAAGCTTTAAGTGAGACTTTGCTCCGTTTTATGACTTTCGTGGCCCATGGTTGTTAACTCAATCACTGCCATTGTCAAGTTAGTGACATAGTTGTTAAGTGAATCAGTGTCCCTATTGACTTCAGTTGCAAAAGGGGATCACATGACCCCAGGACACGACAACTGTCGTAAATATGAGTTGCCAAGCGTCAGACTTTGGATCACTTGACTATGGGGATGCCGCAACGGTCGTAAGAGTGAAAATGGATTGTAAGTCACTTTTTTTTTTTTTTACAGTTGTTGTAACTTCAAATGGTCACTGAACAAATTAAGTTGGGGGCTATCTGTATTGTTGCCAATAATCTTAAATTGGTTCGGTGCTTCCAACGAGTGGTGCGCTGGCCTAGAGGTGGAATTCTCGCCTGACAATCAGGAGGCTGTGAGTTCGATCCTAGGTAGAGGCAGATATTTCTCTCTCTCTGGGCACACTGAGAATAGAGCTGCTGAATATAACTCCGCATTGGTGACAGGAAAGGTATCCGGCCAGTAAAACACACTGCAAGCTCCATTCGGTTGCCCAGACTCTATCCCGCAAGGGATGATGGGGTCATTAAAAGAGGATGGTGAGTTCAGTGCTTGCAACGTTCCTCTTTTTTTTTGATGGGAGATCCGAAGATCTCTGGGGAGACGAGACTTGGACATATAATCGCAGAGAATCTGTGTGGCCCTGTGGCCACCCTTGGAAAACCTTGAAATATTCCGTCTGAATATTTCTAGCATCTCCTCCCAAGCTTGCAGATTGCAGACCAGCGTTTCTCTGCAGAACAATGCAGAGAAACCGCAAGCCCATTGCATTAATAATACAAGACTAGCTGGTTCTTTGTTTAGCCTATCAGGGAGAGAGTCGCTGGCACTTCTCAAACTGGTTATGGCACCTGCAGTATTACGCGTGAGTAATCCTCGTTGTAGGAGCTGCCTTGAGATTGTCCTTTGCGCGCCACTCGGCTCTCCAAGGAAATCAGGTTCTGGAGCGTGCTTAAAAGAGCAACAAAATGATAAAAGGATCTTGAGGCTAAATCATACGATGAACAGGATTGCGGGGGGACAGGACATGATAGTAGGGATGAGCGGTGTGGTGGCTTATTGACAAAGACCCTGGCCTCCCACTCGGAAAGTGGAGAGTTCCAAAACTAGGTAGCAGCAGATATTCTTTCCCGAAGTGCAAAGGAAAAATATTTGCTGTGAACTCCGTGTAGGTGTCAGGAAGGGCATCCGGCTAGTAAAGGCTCAGCTCCATCCAGTCGCTCCGACTTTACCCGAAATTTTAAGGGGTTACGTAAAAGAGGGAATTGTAGTAGTCTTCCAATACTTGAGGGGCTGACACAGAGAAGAGGGGATTGACTTATTCTCCAAACCACCAGAGGGGCAGGACAAGAAATAATGGGTGGAAGCTTGTTAAGAAGAGGAGTTAGAAGTAAGGAGAAATTTCCTGACCGCAAGAGCAATTAATCAATGGAATAGCTTGCCTCTCATAACTTATGGGTGCTCCATCACTGGAGATTTCAAAAATAGACTGGACAACCAGTTGACCAGGATGATATAAAGCAGAGATGGCTAACCATTTTTGTCCTTGGGTGCCAAAAGCGTGTGATAGTGCACGCACGCACTACCCATAATGCAATGCCCCCCATGCCTGCCCCACCCCTTACACATGCATACACAACTCTCCTGCACCCCGTTTTGGGCCTAGCGGGCCTCCCTGAAGCCTCCGGAGGCCGGAAACAGCCTGTTTCCGGACTTCCAGTAGGCCTATTTTTCACCCTTCCAGAGCCTTGTATTTACCTGGCATCCAAAACCGGCCACATGGAGACTCCTGGGAGGGGCCTGGCGGCATGGGCACGCATGCACGTCTCTCGCATACATGGGAGAGACCCGAAAATCAGCTGGCCAGCAGGAGGCGCACGCACATGCGTGGTACAGCTGATCTAGGGCTGTGGCTCGCGTGCCCACAGAAATGGCTCCGTGTGCCACTTGTGACACGCATAGCATATGTTCGCCATCACGGGTATAAGGTCTCCTGCCTTGAGCAGGGGGTTGGACTAGAAGATCTCCAAGGTCCCTTCCAACCCAGTGATTCCAGGTTCTCTTTCAAGGTTCCCTCCTCCTCCTCCTCCTCCTGCATGTGTTCGGTTTGGTGCCTCTCTTCTCCCTTTGGGAGGTGTTCAGCTGTGGAACACGTGGGCGCCAGATTAGGTGTCTTTAGCACATGGGTACTGGGTCAGATTACATCACTAGTTCCTTAATTTTGCCTCTGCTTTCCCCCCGCTCCCCCTCCCTCCCATTGAAAATCTGGGCCAGTGCAGACATTCTAGCTTGCCCGAGGACCAAATTGGAAACCCTGGTGACTTCCTACATTTGAACTCATTTGGTCCGTTAGCTCAGATATTCCGCTCCGCTTGGTACCATTCTTGTGGGCCCTTTTCCTTTCCAAAATATTCGTTTTGGCAGCTGCCGTGGAAGCAATGCTTCGTTTTCCAGGTCTCACCTCCTGATTGCTTCCAGAGAGAGTGGTGGTGGTGCCAAAAAAAGTTTTCTTCTCCATCCTGATCCATGCCAGATGTTCTCGTAATCTCAGCACAGGATCTCTCACGGGTTTATCGCGATTCGGGACAGCACTTTCCTGTTGAAAAACGGGTGCTTTTCCATGCTGGGTACTGCTCTGAATAGACCTTTTCCCACTCCTTAATTTTATTTTATTTTTGGGACGGTCTGAGCATCACCTCCGTGCTCGGAGGTGGTATTCAGCCGGTTCGACGAACTGGTAGTGGCGAACTGTGGATGGGCCCGCTCACCTGCCTGGGTGCAATCCCGTCCTATATCACTGTGTTTTGCATGAGCGAATTGCCGTGTTTTGTGACGCCGTGCGGATGTGCGTGCTCACATTTCCAGTGCTGGGCAAACCGGTGGTAAAATGATGTGGAACCCACCTCTGTCCGTGCTGGTGTCTCTTATTTTCTCATCCTCAAGAGATCCTCTTTTTTAAACAAAAATGACATCTCTCGCTCTCTTTCTTTGAAGCCCTACAAATCAGTT
Organism: Arizona elegans; assembly: GCA_022577455.1. Classification (NCBI taxonomy): domain Eukaryota; kingdom Metazoa; phylum Chordata; class Lepidosauria; order Squamata; family Colubridae; genus Arizona; species Arizona elegans. Next base: position 2,036,318 of record JAKOOJ010000044.1, read on the forward strand.
TCAATTTACCGGAGACGGGGTGGGCGTACAGGATCCAATTCGGGCCAAACATTTGTTTTTTTCGGAGGTCCCTCTGCCAAGGGACGAGCCCCCGAGTGCCAAGTGTGCATTCTTGGAGCACAAATGTTCAGTGACTCGATGCATTCTCCGAGGGTCAGAGGCCAAGGGGGTTGCCGCACGCTTTCGAAAATATCTTTTCAAATAGTTATGAGATACCCCGATAGGGCGAACTCCAGCTGGTGAGCCGAGGTAGGACTCCTAATCCTTGGCTGGACGTCTCCTCTCTGCAAATGTGTCAGTCGATATTTAAAGGGACACACCTGTTAAGGGTGTTGCATGCCTTGGGAAAGCGGGGAGGGGGCGTGTGGGAAAGAGGGTGGAGGGTGGGGGGAGGTGTTCCATTTTTCATCCGCAGGTAGTCCTCAATTTACGACCGCAAGTGAGCCCGAAATGCATGAGGTCCACGATAAACAGTTTGAGGTTGAAGCTGTGAGGGTTTGAGGCTGTAACAACGGAGGCAGGTAGAACATTCCAGCCATTGACCGCTCTGTTGCTGGAGTCGTATTTTCTGCAATCGAGTTTGAAGCGGTTTACCTTGAGTTTGTATCGATGGGTTGCCCGTTTACTATTGCGGCTGAAACTGAAGAATTCGTTGACGGGCAAGACGTTGTAGCAGACAATTTTTGTGTCCTACGCTTCAATTGGACCGCAGGCAGGGCAATTCCAGATTGTCATTGCAGCTGTTATAAATTAGCAACCTGGTTGTTAAGTGAGTCGTGCTTCCCCATTGACTTCGCTCGTCCGAAGGTTGCCAAAGGGGACCCCCGGGAAACGCTGCAGCCGTCATAAATACGAATCGCTTGCCAAGCGTCCAAATTTTGATCACGCGACATTGGGGATGCTGCAATGATTGTAAGTGTGAAAAATGGCCAGAAGTCGTTTTTCTTTTCAGCGCTGCTGTAACTTCAAACGGTCGCTAAATGAACTGTTGTAAAACGAGGATTACCTGTACAGGAACTCCACGCTGGTGAAATGAGCTTCAGCCTTCTTAACGTCCAGAGATGTTTAACACTTGGAAGCAGGGGTGGGCTGCTGGGGGCTCGCAGGGGAGAACTTCTAGCGAAGATTTTGTGCAGTTCGGAGAACCCCCAAATCCCACTCCTGGCTGGCCCCACCCCTCCCCTCCCAGGAGTCCCTATGTGGCCCATTTTGGATGCAGGTAAGTGCAGGACACGGAGGCTCGGGGAGGGCAAAAAACGGGCCTACCGGAAGCTGTGGAAGGCCTGAAACAGACCTGTTTCCGGCCTCCAGAGGGCCTCTGGAGCCTGGGGAGGCTGTTTTCTCCCTCCCGGAGGCTCAAAAAAAGCCTACAGAACCCGGGGAGGACAAAAACTCCCCCCCCCCAGTGGTGCAGGAGGCTGACTAGGCCACGCCCACCCAGCAACCGGGTAGAGAACCCCTTGCTAAAATTTTTGAAGCCCACCCCTGCTTGGAAGTGGTCAAAAGAAGACGCATCTCTAATTTACTGAATTTTGAGGAGGAGGTTCAGCAGAATCCGATGCTCTCTATTATAGCCGATCTCAATAAAACTAGAGATTGATTTTGGTCAGGTCTCGTTAGCAAGCATGACACTTCTCAGTTGCAATCCAGGAAAACATTTTTAAAAAAAGAAAAAAAAAACCCCGCTTCTCTGCAATCCATCAACCGAAAAGTTAGGACTCAGCTCTTTGGTTATCATGAGTCAGGGAGAAAAAACCGCCATCAGTTCATTCATCATCTCCTGATTTCGCAGCTCCGTTACGGATTTGCGTCCCTCTGGAACTCTCCGACAAGCCAACATTTGCAAAAGAATAGGAGAGAAACTCCGCTTTATGGACGGAGAGAAGATTAAATCTCTCTCCGGGATCAGCGTCAAACTCTTGAGCCAGGTTTTCAAGTTCGTTCCAGCCAGTAAAATCTTAAAACTGACATAACTTGTGGCTTATTCCACAAATCCTGGTTTTTAGTAAGATGGCTGAAATACGGTCACACGGGAAGGTTTTTTAAAAACAGATTGGACGACCATTTGTCTGAAATGGTATAGGGTTTCCTGCCGGAGCAAGGAAAACCTAGTCCAAAAATTCACGTAACAGCTGTCTCACCTAGCAACATAAATGTTGGGATCCATTGTGGTCGTAATTTGAGGACTACCTGTATATCTCCATCAAGGTCATCTTCATTAGTCTCTACAGCAGTGGTGTCAAACTTGAGGCCCTCGGGCCAAATCCATCCCATGGAATGCTTAAATCTGGCCCGCACGGCTGGCCTGGAAATAGCAAAGGACCGGCTCATGGGCCCTCTGGCAGCCAAAATGGGGCACGGGTGTGTGTGAAATTTTGAGTCGTTCGGAGAACGGGTAGTAAAAATTCTGACTGGCCCCGCTCCCATCTATTCTCTGCCTCCCGAGTCCCAGCTGATCTGGAGGAAATGGGGATTTTTCCCCTGGAGTGGGGAGGGAATGGAGATTTTACAGTATCCTTTCCCCTGGTGTTGGGAGAGAATGGAGATTTTACAGTATCCTTTCCCTGGAGTGGGGAGGGAATGGAGATTTTGCAATATCCTTTCCCCTGGTGTTGGGAGAGAATGGAGATTTTACAGTATCCTTCCCCTGGAGTGGGGAGGGAATGGGGATTTTACAGTGTCCTTCCCCAGGAGTGGGGAGGGAATGGGGATTTTGTAGTATCCTTCCCCAGGAGTGGAGAGGGAATGGGGATTTTACAGTGTCCTTTCCCCTGGTGTTGGGAGGAAATGGAGATTTTACAGTATCCTTCCCCTGGAGTGGAGAGGGAATGGGGATTTTACAGTATCCTTCCCCAGGAGTGGAGAGGGAATGGAGATTTTACAGTATCCTTCCCCTGGAGTGGAGAGGGAATGGAGATTTTACAGTATCCTTCCCCTGGAGTGGAGAGGGAATGGAGATTTTACAGTATCCTTCCCCAGGAGTGGAGAGGGAATGGAGATTTTACAGTATCCTTCCCCTGGAGTGGAGAGGGAATGGAGATTTTACAGTATCCTTCCCCTGGAGTGGAGAGGGAATGGGGATTTTACAGTATCCTTCCCCAGGAGTGGAGAGGGAATGGAGATTTTACAGTATCCTTCCCCAGGAGTGGAGAGGGAATGGGGATTTTACAGTATCCTTCCCCAGGAGTGGAGAGGGAATGGAGATTTTACAGTATCCTTCCCCAGGAGTGGAGAGGGAATGGAGATTTTACAGTATCCTTCCCCTGGAGTGGAGAGGGAATGGAGATTTTACAGTATCCTTCCCCAGGAGTGGAGAGGGAATGGAGATTTTACAGTATCCTTCCCCAGGAGTGGAGAGGGAATGGAGATTTTACAGTATCCTTCCCCTGGAGTGGAGAGGGAATGGAGATTTTACAATATCCTTCCCCAGGAGTGGAGAGGGAATGGAGATTTTACAATATCCTTCCCCAGGAGTGGAGAGGGAATGGGGATTTTACAGTATCCTTCCCCAGGAGTGGAGAGGGAATGGAGATTTTACAGTATCCTTCCCCAGGAGTGGGGAGGGAATGGGGATTTTGCAATATCTTTTCCCCTGCCACGCCCACCAAGCCACACCCACAGAACTGGTAGTAAAAAAATTTGAAACCTGCCCCTGTGCCAACCATATTCGGTGCGATTGTGGTCATTCGTAGTATCTGTTTTCCCTTACACTCTCAAGAAGTCTTAACTCCTGATTTATTTACCTATTAACACACACAAAACACAAACTATCCTTGTAGAACAGTGTTTCTCGACCTTGGAAGCTTGAAGATGGATGGACTTCAACTCCCAGAATCCCCCTGGCTGGGGGATTCTGGGAGTTGAAGTCCACCCATCTTCAAGCTACCAAGGTTGAGAAGCACTGTTGTAGAGCGACAATTCATCAGCAACTTCACCGGGATCCCAAGATTTAAAAAGCCCCAAGACGTCAGCCCCTAAATAACTTTCGCAGAAACTTAAACACCGTTTTTAAGCCCTGTTGTGTGATTGTCGTAGCGGCCAAACCAGTTTAGCTTGCCTTCCGTCTCGAGACACAACTTGGAAGCTGCCTTAGCAAAAGAAAAAAAAAGAAAAAAAGGGGGGGGGGGAAATTCTTTTGACAAAATTGTGCAACTGTCTTCAAACTCCAGACCTACCTTTGCTAGTTGTTTTAAGTTGCTTTGTACACAATAGAATGTAAAAAGAGAGGAGTGTTTTTTAATGGGGGGGGGTGTGTTGTTTTAAAGGCAGGATTTCGTTATGTTAAAAAAATCTGTTTGCTTCAACACTTCTTGCAAATTTAATTCAAGTTCGTATTTCCTGAATTTCAAACTAGACCGTGCTTAGATGGATGGTCTTTCACCCATCCTAATACACCTTTTGAAATGTGCATTTAATAAAAAAGGATCCCCGAAACATGTAAAATTCCAAAGGGGGAATAGTTTGGGGGGGGGGGGAAACCCCTGCTTATATTAGAGGGACACGGTGGCTCAGTGGCTAAGACGCTGAGTTCGGCAGTTCAGCGGTTCGAATCCTTGGTGCCGCGTAACAGGGTGAGCTCCCGTGACTTGTCCCAGCTTCTGACAACCTAGCAGTTCGAAAGCAGGTAAAAAATGCAAGTAGAAAAAATAGGGACCACCTTTGGTGAGAAGGGAACAGCGTTCCGTGCGCCTTTGGCGTTGAGTCATGCCAGTCACATGACCACGGAGACGTCTTCGGACAGTGCTGGCTCTTTGGCTTTTTTTTTTTTTTTTTTTAAATTTGATTTATATGCCGCCCTTCTCCGGAGACTCAGGGCGGCTTACAATGCGCTAAGCAATAGCCTTCATCCTTTTGTATATTTATACAAAGTCAGCTTATTGCCCCCACAAACTGGGTCCTCAATTTACCTCCCTTAGAAAGGATGGAAGGCTGAGTCAACCTTGAGCCTGGCGAGATTCGAACCTGCAGTAATTGCAGGCAGCTGGTCTTAATAACAGGATGCTTTAGACCACTGTACTACCAAGGAGAAATTGGCCTAAGTGCTCTCACCTGTTCATAAAACAGGTTTTCCGCTTTGAAACGGAGATGAGCACCGCCCCCTAGAGTCGGGAACAGGGGAACCTTTCCCTTTCCCTTGGGAGGGAGGAGGGGTCAGCATGGTGCCACTTGTCAGTCTTCCATCTGGTGTGGAATGGTCAGTGGGAATGTCCTTGAGAGGCAGCAGGAGGAAGAGCTCCAGCTAAAGCAGGGATCTGATAAAAGACATCTCAGCCCACAGAAAGAAAAGGGGCGTGGGAAGCATCTCCTAAGGGATGCTGAGGAGAGAGGAGGGAACAGGCCAGGAGGGGATAGAGAAAGGAAATAGAGAAGGTGGGAAGGGAACAGCGTTCCGTGCACCTTTGGTGTTGAGTCTTGCCGGCCACATGACCACGGAGACGTCTTTGGACAGCGCTGGCTCTTGGGCTTTGAACCGGAGATGAGCACTGCCCCCTAGAGTCAGGAACGACTAGCACAATATGTGAGAGGGGAACTTTTACCTTATATTAGATAACAGACTATTCCAGAATATGTGCAGGTGTTTTGTTTAAAAAACAAAAAACTACAAAACGATACGGGACCAGAAAAACAATATAAGAGGAGCATATTAAGGAGCTGGAAATTAAATCTGGGAGTACTGTTTTGCGAGACAAAATGTTAAAATGCAGCATTACGTTAAAACTTTTCTCCAAAATAGTTCGGTTTCCTTTCAGATTCTATCACTCGCTTGGCCTTTTTAATAAGCTTCAGCGCTGAATTTAATACTCTTTAGCGTGGTCTGTCTCAGCCTGCCGAGACTTTAATTCTGTTTTTTTGAAGGAAATAAAAAAAAAAAAGATGAACGTTGCCTGGCCTTGCTGAGCCGCTTCACATCCCGATTTTTGTGTGGTTGGGTCTCAAGCGTCAAAAATCTAAAATCTTGCTTAGAGCCAAGGTGGGTAAGGGAAGATGTTGAAGATATGTACAACAAACACAAAATGTGGACGAAGCAGAGTTCTTTGTCGTCTTTCACATTTTAACTTCTCATTTACCATATTTTTCGGATTATGACGCACTTTCCTCCCCCCAAAAAAGTGGATGGAAATGTATGTGCTTCTTATAGACTGAATACAGCCCTGTTTTGGGCCTCCCGAAACCACACTGTGCGTCCCGTTTTCACCAAAAACGGGCCTGTTTTTGGTGAAAATGGGATGTGTGAAGGGTTTGGGAGGCCAGTAGAGTGTTCCTGGGGGCTGGGGAGGGCAAAAACGGGATGCGTTGGGGGCTCAGGAGGCCAAAAACGGGCCTGTTTTTGGTGAAAATGGGATGTGTGAAGGGTTTGGGAGGCCAGTAGAGTGTTCCTGGGGGCTGGGGAGGGCAAAAACGGGATGCGTTGGGGGCTCAGGAGGCCAAAAACGGGCCTGTTTTTGGTGAAAATGGGATGTGTGAAGGGTTTGGGAGGCCAGTAGAGTGCTCCTGGGGGCTGGGGAGGACAAAAACGGGATGCGTTATGGGCTCAGGAGGCCAAAAACGGGCCTGTTTTTGGTGAAAATGGGATGTGTGAAGGGTTTGGGAGGCCAGTAGAGTGCTCCTGGGGGCTGGGGAGGGCAAAAACGGGATGCGTTATGGGCTCAGGAGGCCAAAAACGGGCCTGTTTTTGGTGAAAATGGGATGTGTGAAGGGTTTGGGAGGCCAGTAGAGTGCTCCTGGGGGCTGGGGAGGGCAAAAACGGGATGCGTTGGGGGCTCAGGAGGCCAAAAACGGGCCTGTTTTTGGTGAAAATGGGATGTGTGAAGGGTTTGGGAGGCCAGCAGAGTGCTCCTGGGGCCCGGGGAGGGCAAAAACCCGACGCACGGAGGCCAAAAACGGGTTTTTTTTTTTAACCATTGTTTTCTTCTTTGAAATGTAGGTGCGTCTTCTACTCTGGTGCGTCTTATAGTCTGAAAAATATAGTAAACTGAGCCTCCAGAGACTCAGGATGATGGAGGGGAAAAAAAAAAAGAATATTAGCTAATGAGAATGTGAGTTTTAAAGATGTTTCACTTCTCATCCAAGAGGCTGAAGTGCTGAAGAAGCATCTTGGAGGAGAAGCGAAACCTCTTCAAAGAAAAACCAGAAAGTCCAGTCGCCTCTTGAAAAAAGCCTGCCGTGTGCGCGAAGGGATCGTGCTCCGGAAAAGCCGAACTTCCAGGTTTTGGCATGCGTGCGTACCTGACAATCAGCTGGCCGGCAGGCATTTGTACACCAGTTTTTGGCACTGCTTCACGCGCGAAGGAAGCTGATTGTAGTGCACGCACGCAACGTGTGCCAGAAACCCCAGAAGACAAACCGGCAAGGCCACGCATGCTGGGTGACATGGCTTCACGTGCCACTTTGGGCACGCGTGCCACTGGTTTGCCATCACGGAAAGTTGTCCAAACTTGGTCACTTTTAAGACTGATGGACTTCAACTCCCAGAGTTCTCCAGTCAGCAAACTTGGTTGGAGAGAATTCTGGGGAAAAAAAATCCACAGTTTTTAAAAAGTTGCCAAGTTTGAAAAACGTTGACTAAGGACGCTTGTTTAGGTAAGACAATACAGGTAATCCTCAACTTACAAGCAATTCACTTAGTGACTGTTCAGAATGACAAAAGGCATCGAAAAAAGGGACTTGTGACCATTTTTCCACACTTAATGACCCAAAGTCACGTGATTTACATTCAGATCCTTGGCAACTGACTCATAGTTATGACCCAAGGTCACACGATCCCCTTTTGTGACAAGCAAAGTCAATGGGGAAACCCGATTCACTTAACAGCCTGGATAGCTCAGCAGACTAATGCATTGTAATTTAACTCCAGCTGTCTGCAATTAGTAAGTTCGAATCTCACCAGGCTCAAGGTTGACTCAGCCTTCCATCCTTTCTAAGGTAGGCAAATTGAGGACCCGGATTGTGGGGGCAATAAGCTGACTTTGTACAATATACAAAAGTATGAAGGCTATTGCTTAACGCATTGTAAGCCGCCCTGAGTCTCCGGAGAAGGGCGGCATATAAATCAAATTTTAAAAAACAAAAAAAGGTGTTAACTAATTTAACTACTGGAAGTTGTTTATTTAACAAACATGTCCAAAAAAAAAAAAAAAGTCGTAAAATGGGGCAAAAACTCACTTAACAAATTTGCCACTGAGCAACATAAATTCTGGGCTCCATTGTGGTCGTAAATCGAGGACTACTTGAATATCTTGGTCCCAAGTTGACAGTTTTGCAAAAGCTTAATCCCTTGCACCACACAGGCAGTTGCATCAAAAAAAGAACGCTTGTTGAATTGGTTCATTCTAATTATTTTGGAGTAATTAAATCTCTTTTAAAAGGGGGACTGTGAGCCGGGTGTCGGCTAAGGCTTTTGAGCTTAGTTCTCTTGAGATTTCATCATTCCTTTATATGAAAAGCCAGGATGCAATCACCAAATAGATGTAATTATATAATTAACATAAGAAAAAAATCACAGATTGATGAAACGTTCTCTCCCGTCCCACCCACGGTGCCCCCCCCCCCCCCCCCCCCCCACAGTTGGTCTTTGTTCTCTTGAATCTCTTCTTCTTCCCCGGTGCAAATTGATATAAAAATATAATTCTATTTTTAAAAGGGGTTAAAATAACCGGGATTGATAACCAACCATCTGAGTCTCAGCCTGTCCATTTCAGTCAATCAAAAAAAGTTGCTTCGATTTCAGCAAGGAGAATAGAAATAGATGTTTTGCCAAGCTTTGTGGCTTCGATTACGTTGGCTTCTCTCCTTGATTATTTTCCACCCATTGCTTCTTGTGCTGCCTTCAGGTGGTTTGGAGACTAGCTTGACTCCCTCTTCTTTGGGGCAGCCCCTGAGATATTGGAACACTGCTATCATGCCTCCCCTGGTCCTTCTTATTACGTCCCAAATCTGAACAGTTTGAAGAGATTGAATGAAGAAGCTTGACGCTGAAAAGCAGAGATTCTTAGAACTGTTTAACCAGAGTTAAAGATGCTGTAAAAGGGACGCGGTGGCTCAGTGGTTAAGATGCTGAGCTTGTCATTCGAAAGGTCGGCAGTTCGGCGGTTCGAATCCCTAGTGCCGCGTGACGGGGTGAGCTCCCGTGACTTGTCCCAGCTTCTGCCAACCTAGCAGTTGAAAAGCACGTCAAAAAATGCAAGTAGAAAAATAGGGACCACCTTTGGTGGGAAGGGAACAGCGTTCGGTGCGCCTTCGGCTTTGAGTCATGCTGGCCACATGACCACGGAGACGTCTTCGGACAGCGCTGGCTCTTCGGCTTTGAAACGGAGATGAGCACCTACCCCCTAGAGTCGGGAACGACTAGCACATATGTGCGAGAGGAACCTTTACCTTTACCTTAAAGACGCTGTAGCATGGAAAGGAGCTGTGAATTTGGGAGTTATAGCAATGGCTGTTGTGAAGAAACCGGCCGCCATGTTGTAATGGTGGGGGATCTTTTGAACTAGGATTGCCGTCAAGTTTTTGGAGATCAACATTAAGATATTGATCAGGTTTTGCCACAGGTGTTTTGCCCCAGAGCAATTGTTGAAGATGTGTCCGCAGTTCAGATCAGTTCAACATTTTCAATCAAGGATGTCCAACCTTGGCAATTTTAAGACCTGTGGACTTCAACTCCCAGAATTCCCCAGCCAGCCACTTCCTAAAAGTTGGAGAAAAACTGAAGACATCATGAAGCCATCATGTGCAATGGGGTGTGGCCGATGTTTTTTTCAACCAGCAAACCCCCACGTTTCTCAACTTTTAAGATGGGTGGACTTCAACTCCCAGAATCCCCCAGCTGAGGGGGGGGATGTTGGCTGAGGGGTTATGGGTGTTGAAGTCCATATATGCTGGCTGGGGAATTCTGCGCGTTGGAAGTCCACAAGTCTTAAAGTTGCCACAGTTGGACATCCCTGATCTAAAAGGTTGAACCGATGCTAACACATCTTAAACGATTTTAACATCCTTTGCAGAAAACCTGTTAAAATATCTTGGTACTTAATCTCCCGAAGCCTAGAAAACCCAACTACTAGGAATCCATAAAACTGGAATTTATTTATTTATGCATTGCACATTCTTTGATAAACCCAGTATAGAAGGAGTGGAGCCTCACGTGCAGGAATTGTATTTGTTTCTGTAGAGATTCAGATTAGAACTTTTTGCTGGCCAGAAGCTTAAATTGGCACATATTTTTCTTAACATTTCGGCAAACACAAGAATTCTCATGCTTGCTTGCTTTTCTGATGGTGGCTTCAGTTTTAAGCCTTTCTCAAATATCGACCTTGGAGTAAAATCACCTCCTTACAGAGCAGACAATCCCACAACTATCTTTTAAATGACCTCTTCTGGAGCATCTTGTTTTTCTTCGATTTTTTTTTTGCAGGAGGGTGGGGGCTATCATAATTTCTTTTTTTCCGCTCATTCCCCATTGTTCTCCTTTTTTTTTTTAAAAAAAAAAAGGCACTTTTAAAGTTTTAATTCAGGGAGAGTTGTTTCCATACAGGTAGCCCTCGACTTATGATGACAATGGAGCCCCAGAATTTCTTGTTGTGAAGCGAAACAGTGGTTGAGCGAGTTTTGCCCCATTTAACGAACGTTCTCGCCACCATTGTTAAGTGAGTCACTGCAGTGGTTAAGTTAGTCCCACTGGGTTGGGAAGTGAATCTGGCTTGGCCCTGATCGCCTGACCTTTGAAACACTGCGTCCGTCGTAAAAAGGAGCCACTTGCCAAGGGTCTGAATTTTGATCACATTACCAATGATACAATGGTTGTAAGTCACTTTTTTTCAGTGCCATTGTAATTTCAAACTGTCACTAAATGAAACGTTGTTAAAACGAGGAGTATCTGCAGTGGGATGCACCCTGGTCATGTTAGGACACATCAGAAGAAAAGCTAAGTCAGATATTTTAGCCGGGCTCCTGTTTTTTCTAGGTAAGGGATAGTTCTCCGCGGAGCGTGTCCCATTTCAGTTTGAAAGCACGCAACATTACTCATGGCATTAGACTTGTGAGTCTTGAAATCATGGGAATATCTAGATTAAAAGGTTGCATCAGGTCGCATGTGTACATGAAAGAGAGAACGAGCTATCGCTGGCATTGAGGGAAGCACGCAACGCATTGTGGCATCTTTCTCTGGTAGGCGTTTGGAACACACGTCCCATCATCCCTGACTGCCGGCCATGGTCGTTGCTAATAATCCAGAACGTTTTGGAGGGACCACGTCTAGGGAAGAAGAGTTGGGCGAAAGCCAAGTTAATTCCTCTTTCAGATTGCCTTAGACACCTCAAAAGCTGCCCTTTTATTTAATTTGGTGATTGGGTTTGCCACTAAAAGTGGTTCAAAGAATAGGATATTTTTGCAAAAAATGATCTCTTTTTTTTTTTTTTTTGGTAAAATTAGCGGCAGGCGGGGAAGTCGAGTCACAAGAGGCCAAGATCCAGGACAAAAGGATGCGAGGACTCGCCATTCTGTGGGGAAAAGGATTAGTGAGCTCTCGGGCCACAACAATTTTTAAGCTGTGTGGACGTCAACCTCCAGAATTCCCCAGCCAGCATATGTGTGGCCTTCAACTCCCAGAATCCCCCAGCCCGGATTCTGGGAGTTGAAGTCCACCCGTCTTAAAGTTGATGAACTTTGACTTTGCTGGTTGAAGTACGCCAACCTGAAGTTCTCGTGCATCGGTCACACGCTGCTGCACAAGACGGCTCCAGGGTGTCCTTGGTCTTCCCCCAAATTTTAGGTATCCATGCACCGTATAGCAGTAGTGAAATCCTACCGGTTCGCACCGGTTCAGGAGAACTGGTAGTAAAAAAAAAAAAAAAAAAAGCTACCGGTTCGTCCAAAGCGGTATTTCCAACGATCAGCTGTGCCGCTTGATTTATATCCTGCTTACTAGCAAATCTAAATCATGTGGCACAGCTGTTCTCCCTTGCTGTTCTACTTACCTTCAAACGGCTCATTTTCTGCAAAAAATGCGTGTTTGGTGTGCACTGTGTATGAACATACAGTGTGCGTCTGGCATTTACTGCACATGTGAGGGCAGCGAACCGGTAGCGACCCACGGACGATTTCACCACTGCCGTATAGGCCTGTTCCAAGGAGCACCCTGCCCCCTTCTCAAGCTTTAAACCGAGAATTCAGAATTGACCTCTTTCTCCCGCCCTCCCTCTCTGTCTCTCTTCCCTTCCCCATTTCTGATTGCTACGGACGTTTCCGTTTGATTGCAGTCTCTTAATTGCATTTAACAGTGAACCCCGCTGGTTCTCCATTCAGCGTGCAGGTTGTGTGTTCAATGGAACGGCATGGGGACCGTCGGAGGGTCTGGAGTGGAGTTACCTTTAGTCCCGGCTACCTGCCATGGTAAGCGGCAACCGCAACAGGACTAGCCTGCCTTTTTAACCACCCACCCTCCCGCCAGGCCTTCACATGTGCATCAGGTACCCCCTCCCTGTCTTCTCCTTTCCTCCTCCCTCGCGCTTTTCGCTTGGACTCAGTTTTTGCATGGCAGTTATTTAAGTGGGTTCCCACGTGTCCGTGACCCATTTTATGACTGAACCGTGGTGGCGCAATGGTTGGAATACGGTAAGTTAAAGGTAAAGGTTCCCCTCATATGCTAGTCGTTCCTGATTCTAGGGGGCGGTGCTCATCTCCGTTTCAAAGCTGAAGGGCCAGCGCTGTCCGAAGACGTCTCCGTGGTCATGTGGCCGGCAGGACTCAACGCCAAAGGCGCACGGAACGCTGTTGCCTTCCCACCAAAGGTGGTCCCTATTTTTCTACTTGCATTTTTTACCTGCTTTCGAACTGCTAGGTTGGCAGAAGCTGGGACAAGTCACGGGAGCTCACCTGGTTATGCGGCACTAGGGATTCGAACCGCCGAACTGCCAACCTTTCTGATTGACAAGCTCAGCGTCTTAGCCACTGAGCTACCGCATCCCTTACGGAATGCGATATTGCAGGCTGATTCTGCCCACAGCCTGGAGTTCGATCCTGACTGGTTCAAGGTTGACTCAGCCTTCCGTCCGTCCAAGGTCGGTAAAATGACGACCCAGATTGTTGGGGGCAAGAGGCTGACTCTGTAAACCACTTAGAGAGGGCTGTAGAGAGAGTGCCCCCAGTGGAAAAGCTTCACAAGCTTTTCCTTCTGCATTTTTTGACTTGCGCGACCCAATCGGTGGCTTCTCTGCGCTATGAACCTGCTAGAGTTGAACTCAGCACAAGCTGCCTTCAGCAGCCACGAACAAAGTCTGCTTTGCTCGCTGGGATTTTGAGATGAAGCCTAAGGAGCATTTTGCTATTAAGATAAACCCAAAAGTAAGAGAAGAGGGTATTGTGAAGAAGCAACGTGTATTTTGTTCTGGGAGCATGATGGCTCAGCGGGTAAAGACGCTGGGCTGGTCGGCTGGAAAGCTGACCCCCCCTGGGTTCGAGACCCGAGTGCTTGAGCGATGGGGCGAGCTCCCGTTCCTTGCTCCAGCTTCTGCTCACCTAGCAGTTCGGAAGCATGCAAATGCGAGTAGATAAATAAGTACCACCTTGGTGAGAAAGTAACAATGTTCCGTGCGCCTTTGCACAATAGAGCCATGCTGGTCATATGACCATGGAAATTGTCTTCGGACAATGCTGGCTCCCTCGGCCAAGAAATGGAGATCAGCAGCGCCCTGTAGAGTCAAGACACAATAGGACAAGGGAAATCTTTACCTTTATTTTTGTTTTAGGAAGTCAAAGTGTGCGTGCATTCTTTTTCTTTCTTTTATTCTCCTCCCTCCTTGGATTTTTTTGGTAGGACCTCTTAAATTTATGGAAGCTTTAATATTTTGCCTTGGCATCCATGGAAAATCTAGCTCAGTGATGGCTAACCTTTTTGCCATCGTGTGACAGTAGCGGGGGAGCGCAGGGGATTGCACGTGTGCGTGTGTGCACCCATAATTCAATGCTCCTGTGTGACCACCCACGCATGCTCGCACAACACCACCACCCCTGCACCCCATTTTGGGCCTAGCAGACCTCCCTGAAGCCTCTGGAGGCTGGAAACAGCCCATTTCCCAACTTCCGGTAGGCCTATTTTTTGCCCTCCCCAGGCTCCAGAGACTTTCTTGGAGCCTGGGGAGGGTGAAAATGGCTTCCCCTACCCCCACCCCGGAGTCCCTCCAGAGGCCGAAAATGCCCTCCCAGAGCCTCCACGCGAACCCTGTATTTACCTGGCATCCAAAACGGGCCGCGTGGAGATTCCTGGGAGGGGAGAGGTGACGTGGGTGGGGCCAGCCGAAAATCAGCTGGCCGGCGCGTGCATGCACGCTGGAGCTGACCTAGGGCAATGGCTCATGTGCCACCTGTGGCACACTTGCCATAGGTTCGCCATCACTGGTCTAGCTCATTGTGTCGTTGAACTTGACAACTTTAAGGCGTGGGGACTTCAGCTCCCCGAATTCCCCAGCTGGCTTTTAAACTGGATATTTTCTCCCTCTTCCCCACGTTCGGTTTGTCCTCAGAAGGAGGTCTTCAGAATGGCTGGCTCTGAACTGAACTTGTTGGGGGGTCCGGGGACACCGCGACGTTCGTAGGTGTGAAAAACACCGGTCCCCTTTCCGACTTCGAACGGTCACTGAACCAAGAGTTGTAAATCGAGGACTGCCTCTCTTTGAGAAAACGCCTCCTTTAAAAAAAAAAAAATCATGCAGCATGCACATCTGGCTGGGGTCTTTTTTTTAACGCACCGCCTGTTGCAACCCGCGTGGCTAGATCTCGGCTCTGAATCCCCGGCGGAGCCCGCCGAGGATGGAAGAAATAGGGCACGGGGCCAATCAATCTGACAAGGAAAAAACAGCCAGCCAGCAAAAAAAAAGGGGGGGGGGGATTTTTTTTCCCGTGAGTCAGCAAAACTGGGCAGAGCAAGGCTGCTGTTTTTTTCACCCCCTTACCTAACCCCACCCCGTGGCAACAGACGTCCTCCCCTCCAGGGCTCAGTTTGCTTTCTATCTGCATCCCCTCCCCTTCTGCGTTTTCTCCTGCGTCCTTCTGCTTTAACACGTCGTCTTCTGCAAAATGTTTTCATGGGGTGGGGCGGAAGATGGACAAGGCAAGGGAGTCCTAGATTTGCAATCGTTTAGCAACCGCTCAAACGGGACTGGGACACAAAAGGGACTTGCCACCGTGTTTTACAATTGACGGTGGCAGCATCCTTAAATTCCCGTGATCAAAATCCGGACGCTCGTATTTAGGATTGCTTGCAGCATCCCCGCAGTCATGTGATCCAAATTCAGAGGCTTGACAACTGACTTGTATCTATGATGGTTGTAGCATCCTTAGGTTCCCGTGATCGAAATCCGGACGCTCTGCTTGTCGATCAGGAAGGTCGGCAGTTAGGTGGTTCGAATCCTTAGTATAGTCTCCTGCGTGAGTAGGGGGTTGGACTAGATCAGGGGTCAACAACCTGTGGCTCTGGAGCCGCATATGGCTTTTTCGCCCCTCTGCTGCGGCTCCCTGTCACTCAAAATATGCGTCACAACCGCCAATGTGCGACACCCGCCGGAACAGAATTTATTGAGCTTTTCAACCCCCAGTAGGCCAACCATGGATAAATCCAAGAAAAGAAAAGTTTCAGAAGAAAACAGAATGTTTAATTCAACTATACATGCTAGTTTTGTGGCCGCTCAAGAAATAGTCAGGCACGGGAAAGTTTTGTGGTTCCCGGTGTTTTCTTTTCTGTGGGAAATGGGTCCAAATGGCTCTTTAAGATGCCTGAACTAGATCTTATCTTATCTTATCTTATTATTGAATTTCTATAGATGACCTTCAAGGTCCTTCCAACTCTGTTACTGTTACTGTATTTAAGATGGTTTCAGCGTCCCCGCGGTCACGTGATCCAAATTCAGAGGCTTGGCAACCGACTCATATTTATGACAGTTGTAGCATCCCGGGGTCATGTGTTTTTCCCCCCTTTGGCGACCCTTCTGACGAGCGAAGTCCATGGGGAAGCCAGATTTATTTAACCATCTTGTTACTTGTTTAACGACCGTAGGGATTCACTTAGCAACCGTGGCGAGAAAGGGCTTAGAACGGGGGCAAAATTCACTTAACCAATGTCTCGCTTAGCAACAGAAATTCTGGGCCACATTGCGCTCATAAGTAGAAAACCGTCTGTGTTTCTCTCTCTCTCTCT